>ML311624.1:5137-150815 GCA_005239505.1 Nicotiana paniculata | reverse complement strand
TATATATATATATATATATATATTGATAATAATAATAATAATAATAATAATAATAATAATAATCACTTTCCCCACTTCCCCATTACACTCATGCCTCACCCCACAAATCCTAATTAACTGCCCATGACCCCCACGTCCCAACTCCCTAACTCCCCCATCCCTCCACGTTCACACACAAACACATAGTAGAACCCCCCTCCCTTTGAATAAGAAAAAAAGAACGGCAGCCAAGATAAAAAAAGAAATTGAAGATAGAGGGAGGAAAAAAAATGAAAAAAAAAACCCCAAATGAAAACTCTTTCCTATTCTCGTTAATCTGCCGCCTCCAATCCCAAAATTCATCCATACTCTCCAACACCCATCAGCCTAAACATACACACATAACAAAGACAGAAAAGATTTTGATTGTTGTTCTAGTTTTCTTCCTTAAGACACAAGAAATAATAAAAAGATTTTTTTTAATTTTGCCTTAGTTTGTTATTCGGATTCAAAGAAAGAGCATAAAAAATATAACCTTTTTTTTTACTTTGGCTTCGAAAGAAGTTGAGAATCATTCAAATGGAGTTTGCTTGAAGTTTCTGTCGGATTTTCGAGGTCGTATTTGGGTCCGGTTCTTTGGTCTTGTCGTTTTGATTCTGGTTTTCTTCTCAACAATTAGGTTTGGTTTCTTCCACTGTATTCTCAAATAAATTCTTAAGCATATGAATAAATAACTTTGATTTGGGTGATACGTGGAATGTGGATTGAATTTCTTTTATTATTCTATATGAGTTTGATTATTTGGTTCATTTAATGATTATTTTTTCTAGGAAGTGTTTCAAGTTTGTTGAAATTGAAATCATGGTATTCTTTTGCCATAAGGAAATATGTACTGAATATTTGATATTTTTCTTTATTTATTAATTTTACGTTTATATTACTGAACAATATTTGAACTTAAAAATTCTCATTCTTGTTTGAAGAACGTGAATCATTCTTAGGTTTGTTGGAACTAAGAATTATTTTTTACTGAATATTTAGTTTAGCGAATGCTTTTTCCTTGTTAGATCACGTTGAGTTGTTGGTTTTATTAGTTTTGGCCTTTTGGGGCGATGAATTTGTTGGAACGCGTCAATCTAACCAAACACAGAATCATTCCACTCTTAAAGCTTTATGTAGCGTCATTTTATTTCTTTATGTTTCTATTCGGAATTTGCTTAGATGGAAATCCAAGGAATGAAAAATACTATTTCCTGCAGCATAAGTGAGACAGAGTTGAGTGTTGCATCAAAATTTTGATCCAGTCTTAAGGCTTCTGTGATCTTGCATAGCTTAGTTAGAGACCATATCTCATAATCAATAATCTCAAATTAGTTTAGGACAATAATCATATATGAACATCGTAATTTGCTTTAGGCGCGATTTTAATTTATTATTGTGATTGTGTACATGTTCGCGTGACATAATTATGATACTTTAAAAAAAAAAAAAAATCGAAGTATGCGTTCGCGCAATTTTGACCAAGTTTTCTTAAATAATTAAGCGTGAAGATCGTGCACACGTACTTGTGACATGATGTAAGCGCCGATCTTCAAATAAATTCAAGGTACGCGTTCGCGCGACTTTGACCAATTTTTTTAAAATAAACTTAGTGTCGTGAATTGTGTACATGTACGCGTGACATGATTCTTGACGCACCAAAACTAAATAGATATACGTACGCGTAACTCGCATTAAGGTAATCTTTTAAATAAGTGAATAATAAAAGAGGTAAAAATATGAAAAATGCACATAGGTATTAAATTAGTAATTACACAATTTAGGCCAAGTTTAATCATTAAGCGATCGTGCTAAAACCATGGAACTCGGGAATGCCTAACACCTTCTCCCGGGTCAACAGAATTCCTTACCTGGATTTCTGTTTCGCAGACAATTTAAACGGAGTAAAAAGTTCCTCGATTTTGGAATTTTTAATAAATAAATGGTGTCCCAGAGCACCGTAAAAAATCTGGGTGGCGACTCTGAATAATTAAAATAAATCTCAAAAATTGAATAATGTCACTTAAAGTGGAAAAACTCCCTTATTACCCTTACTAGGTGAAAAAGAATGTGTGATAGCCTCATATGAACTTATACCTTCATCGAGACATATCTAAAAGTAACATCATCTATCTGATCATCTGAGATCATCCATGCTACCTAAGAGTTCATAACCTTCCTTTCAAATCGAATCGTGACCTAGCACCCACAATCTCAATACTACACCACACCTCGCACGAGTTATGCCACAATATAAACGATACGACAAACTTCAAATCCACTCTGAGTAGCAAGCAACTACATAATCAATCAGCTAAGCCTTTCCATTTGATTCTTATTCAGGAGACAATTACCATATGCCACATCCCACATGCCCCACGCACCAGTAGGAAATATACATCTCAACTATGGTAGAGACCATCAAGAACCCCCTAAAACCGATTGTACTGAACTAACCCGTTAGAACGGAATCCCTCTAACTCAACTAAGCTACGTAGGCCGTCAAAACCCAAGAGTATTGCCCCGAATCACACGTAGAAACTCATTACCTCATAATCACCCAAAGAACTAATAATATCCCTTACCATGTCGATCCGACCTACTACCAAGTTGTCCTATTTACCTAAGTTCCTTCTACATTACTTTCGAATTAATAATTCTCCTTGCTATAACACCACAATCCTTAACCCAGACTCACCACACGAGACCCAAGCATAAAACCACACCGTCTAAGGCTCATAAGCCGCTGAATACTCTCTCAAATATCCCCAAAAGCACCACATTCAAAATACTTACCCTGAACAGACTTCCTGCAAATCTAAAGCCATTACCTTCACCTTCATGATACTGATATGTAGAATCCATAATGATATTGAAATGCCACAAGTCTTGACACCCTCCAATGTAGACCTCAGTTTCTTGCTAAATACACATCCTGCAGATCACCCAATTGTTACATATACATCTTGAATCCATTAGAACCATTCTCGGGAGTCATCCACTCTACTCAAACCTCAATTACAATGATCAAACAGACCAAACGACTTGTGCTCCATTTGCACTCCAACACCACTGGAAGTAACCCCGCCTTAATGCAACCAAATAAATTCATGCGTCATGCACATTACATCCTTCACTAATAACAACTCAAGTCGTACCATGATTCTTATACACCCATAAAGCACAACACAACCCCTACCCAAAATTTCCTTTACTCGAGTCATCCTCGATCTTAACCCCTGTAAGCCACAACTGAATCTCCAACATACCTCAAACAAAAACTGATACGACACTTAGCGGCGCAATCACCTTATCAATAGCATACTCCCCCACTTATTTTAAAGCCATAGGCCAAAACACACAAAAAAACACAATGCCCATACTCTATTACTGTCATAATACCATAGTGAGATTGAACTAAATCCTTCATAAGCTCATGCAACACAAACCATCAAGTACTTCAAATCATCTTCAAATCTCGCATTCACCCTCGTAAAAATCGAGACAACTCCCATACGCTATCCAACTCAATCTGCAGCACGTATAATTCACTGGTAAGGGAGGACTCTCTAAAAAATCGCATAGGAATCACACGCCCTGAGAACACCCCGAAGGAGATAACCCACATGCTTCGTCTCAAACTAACATCTCTTTATACCCTTACACCGTCATAAACATAACGCAATCACTTAATCTTCCTAAGTATGAACTCATATCACGACATGAAATCTACTATGCTCCACAACTAAACAACATGAAAAGATCCTTCAACAGACCCATGACTCTGGGCTATACAACAAATCAAGCTGGAAATCAAGCACAAAAATAGTTCTTTCTACCCTCGAGCAGGTCCTTCTCGTCATATTGAAATCATATGGACACATCTCACACTCACATTATATTCATCACGTAGCCATCCAACCATCACTTCAACTAATAGGGACATTACCGAACATATAAATCCAAAAGCACGTACTCGCACAATCAACACCTCAGCACTCAAGCCACAGAAAAAACCCGGCCTCAAGTCCTCCAGACTGGCCCATTATCAACATGCTAAAATCACATCTCACACCCCACCCATGGAAACCACAAGACATCGATGCACAGCTGATACCGAACGCTCATGTGCGCATTCAAACACATGAAAGGAATTCATAGAGTTACGCCTTTGGCTAAAAAAATTGATTTGCTCGACAAGAATTCAAGAATGTGAGATTTTTCCTAAGGGTTACGCAGCCTCTCAAAGATAATTATAGACGTCTCCGTACCGATTCGCAAGAATTTACTAAGCCTGCTCGTGATTGGTGAGTCCTAGGTAACCTAGGCTTTGATACCAACTTGTCATGACCCCAAAAGTACCTTGGCCGTGATGGCACCTACGCGAAACTAGGCTAGCCAATTCAATACTCATAACATAATGAAACCTTTCCTTTATATCATTTCTAATCCGATATCTCATGAAAATTTCTGGTTAAGCATTTATAAACAGACAAGGATATACCAAATATTAAATACAACCCCAAAATTCCAAAGTCATCAATAATGAGCATCTAAAGAATTAAAATCCTAATACACTATCTCTAATAGAATATAAGCTTGGATATTCAAGTACTAAAGAAATAAGAAGAAGAAGGCAGGGATGCGGATGCGTTCAGCTACCTCACAAATCTCCGTGAATCTCTGGGGACAGGTAAACAACTCACTGCACCCTAGAACCTGAATCTGCACGCAAGGTGCAGGGAGTAATGTGAGTACGCCAAATCAGTATGTAATAAAAGTAAATAGGATATGAGCACTGAGAAACACATAAAAACACGTCGTCAATTCACGATAAATAAAGTCTTTCTTTCCCAATAGTATAAATGTTAAATCATAACGCTCAAAAGCCGATTTAAAAAAAAATCATTTGAGAATATATTTTTCCAACAGTTTTAATAGAAATTCAAGAAGTTTAGTGTAAAACGTTATAAAGTCATAACTGGCCTATCGGGGAAAAACATGCATCGGAACTCGCCCCTCGGGCATAACATCTCTCAGAATCGGTCCCTATCATACCTCATAATCACTCATAATCAGCCCCTCAGGCAACCTCACAGTCACCCAGGCCTCCCAATCACTCGTCACTCGGCAGTCGCATTCAGTTGGTACCTGAGCTCACTGGGGGTGTACAGACTCTGGAGGGGATACTACAGGCCAAGCGCTATACCGCTGCGGCGTGTAGCCCGATCCAATATCACTGCGGCATGCAGCCCGATCCTAAATCACTGTGGCGTGCAGCCTGATCCAACATATCTCGTTGCGACATGAAACTCGATCCATATATACATACAACGTTGCAACGTGCAGCCCGTTCCCATAATATCCTCACAACATAGGCCCTCGACCTCACTCGATCAGAAACCTTTCAAGCCACTCGGGCTATAAAACATGGTGCTCAGCCCAAAATATCATTTTATGAATCAAATAGAGTAAATAAGACTGAGTTTCAAAATAAGTTAAATATAGCATGACTAAGTAAAAATCTTAAATCAACACAGTGAGAAAATAATAGTAATAATCCCCTAAGGGTCCAAACAACTTGGCACGAGGCCCCAAATACGGCATTCAGCCCAAAACATAGTAAATACTTCATATGATTTCTTAGTCAAATAGGCAACTTAATAGTTTCTACGAGACGGACCAAGTCACAATCCCCATTGGTGTATGCCACACACTCGTCATCTAGCATGTCCGCCAGTCCAAAATAGTTATATAGTGTGAAGTCCGGGTATTCATACCCCCAGGACAGATTTACAGTCATTACTTACCTCAAACTGGACAAAACTCTAAGTCGTGATGCCCTTGCCTCTTTACTTGGCCTCCAAATTCTCTGAATCTAACCAAAATCAGTATATTATCATCAATATATGCTAAAGGAATTAATTCCACATGAAAATTATCAAATTAGACCAAAAATCCCGAATTCGGCTCAAACCCAGCCCCGGCCTTACGCTTCAGAATCCGATAAAAATTACAAAACTAGAGAGTCCATTGACTCATGAGTCTATCCATATAAACTTCATCAAAATCTCACATCAAATGGCCATTCCTATCCCCAAAATCAACTCTCCTATCTTGCACGATCTGTTGATTTTTCTGTATCCTCTTGTCTATCCATAACTAGGCTCTTCCTGAATCAACTACTAATTACTCATTTTCCCATTCTCATATTAATATTTTGTGTAATCTTTCTTGGGTTATTTCCTTTTTTTGAACTTACGTCTCGCACTGGCTCCTTATTTATCAATAACATCTCGAGCAGAAACCGATACTTCCTTTCCTTGACGTCGTGCTTACATAATGTTCTGTAATTGTAGCATATCTGTAGGATTTGGACAAGTGCAATCTCACTGCTTTCTCATTTTTATATTCTTTCTTTTACTATTCCGTAGTTACTATAATCATTTAATATGACTTAATGTCACATCACTGCATATTCCCTCCTTTAGGGGAGTACTAAGATTTAGTGCTACGATTATCTACCTATAGATGTTTTACCTCTTCATCTTTGGCGTCATTTCACATCATAGATTACCCTTACTCGCCTTGCGTTAATCCTTCTGTACCGAGGATAACAAAATTCCTTACTCACGAGGGTGACACTTAGTGTAACTGGCACACATAGTCCCATAAGCTTAACTTTTCTCACATTGCTTGCTTTAGGGAAGCATCTTCCTGAATGAAATTTAAATGTTATTCTTCTACCGTCCATTCTATTATCGTCGGAAACGCACTCTAAAATTCTTATGATGTCGACTATTATCAAATCACTCAGTCCCTTAATTCTTGTTTAGTTTTCATTGTTCACCAGCCCATACTGATTTCTATTACTCTGGGGTATAACTTTTCTTTCTGTTGATCACGTTAGAGTCACAAACTTATTTCTCAAAATAAGGATATGACTTTATGGCCTATCCTTTTTTTTTGTCTCATAACCTGTCACCTCTCATAGTTTCCTTCCCTTGACTATAGACTCTGTCACACTGTCATTTTTCTCTACTGTTGTCATCCATGTATCACATTCTACTCATAATTCTTCATTGTCTCTCTTCTTATTTCCCTACTAATTGTAAAGGCCCGTAAAATTTTCTTGTTTAAAAATAATGCCCGAGTTAGTCCCCGAGTTGTTGTTATTGTGGAAAATTTTAAAACAGACCTAAATNGGGGGGGGGGGTGGGGGGAGGATGTAAAGACCCATAACATTTTCTAGTTTTAAAATAATGCCTGAGTGAGTCCCCGAGTTGTTAATATTGTGGAAAATTTTAAAACAGACCTAAATTGAGTAAAAAGGTACCCCGAGACTTAAAGAATATAATTTTCCATAAAGTAGGTGTTATGCGATGCACTATGCGATCGCACAACGTGTATGCAGACCACATAATGGTCGCATACATAGGCAGAATACTGCCCCATTTGAAGTCAACTATGCGGTCCAGTATGCGATCGCATAACGTGTATGCAGACCGCACAATTGGTCGCATACCTGGGCAGTGTGTTCTGGATTTTTGGCCCATCTTGAGGGAAATTGTATGGTCAGATCTACGAACCGCATGTCAGGAATGCGATCGCATTCCTGACCACATTCTTGTGTTGGGCCCTATTTTTCTAATTTTTAAAACCCGACCCCAGTTCATTAAAACACCCCTCCCCTTCATTTTTAACCGTTTTTCTGAGATAATAAAGAGAGGAAAGAGTGGGTTCTAGAGAGAGAAAGTCCCAACTTCATCAAATTGGTCTTCCTTCATCACTCAAGCTTGGAAATAATCAAGTAGAACACAAATTTCTTCACTCGAAGAGGTAAGCTTCCACCCCATTAACCCTAAATTTCCAGATTTTGTTAAAATGAAAGATGGGTAGGATAGTTCATAAAGACGGGGTTAAGAACCTTGCATTCATGTACCCAATCTACCATAATCTAGTTATGGAAAATAGGTTGGGGTAATCTTTCACTAAAGAAGGGTTATTTAATATAAAAAGAACACCTAGGGTTTGATAAAAAGCTCCAATGAGTTCAAGACATGTTCATGATTCCTAATTCTAAGTTTAAATGTGCTGCATTGTGAATTAGATTGAAGGTGCTAGATGGTCCGGTGATTTGAGAGTAAAAGCTAGAAAGGGATTTCGACCCCAGGTATGTATGGCTAACTTTAACCTTCATAGAATCCTCTTGTTGGGTCCGGGTATTTGGTATGTGCACCTTTTTTGGAATTATGTGAATTGATTCTTCAAACGTGTTAAGGCGTGAGATTCTATTCTCTGATTTTCCTGGTTGATTTTCATGCTACTGTGCGGTATGAAGTCTGAAAGGTGTTTGATGTGTAACGAACGAAAGATTGATAATGGGCTCAAATGTGGGAATGTGTAAAATAGTTGAAAGCCATACGTGGGATGTAATGAAAAAGGGTATTGTGAAACAATGTAACTGAATTGAGCGATTGTGGCAACACCGTGTTCATGAAATTACTACTTGATGAGAGTTATGGTGCCTTGGGCCTAAATATATAAATTTTTGATATGAATTTGTATTCCTTGAAGTGATGTAATTGTTTGTGGTTGGTGTTACGAAATATGATTGTCAGGTGGGATCGGGTTGCACACTGCAACCCAAAGCAATAAGCTTGATAAGGTGTGAGGCAATAAGGGTGGCCGAGGTAATAAGGATGGAATGTGATCATTATAACTATCAAAATGAAAAATACGGGAAACTCTTGAATATGGTGATGTTGAAAGGGAAAAAGGAGAGATTGTGAAACTTGTTGATTTTAGTTGTTTCTTTCCACGTGCATTGATTGATTTGTTCTATTACTGTCTCTTAATTTTGTATTGTTTGATTGTACTTGGGATAAAGTTTGTTCATACATACTAGTACTATTCCACAGTGCTAACGTCCCTTTTGCCGGGGCGCTACATCTTTTTATGTGGATGTAGGTGGTTCCATAGCAGGTTGCTCAGCTCGCCGTTAGTGGTGCTTTCTCCTCATCCTTTCTCAGCGGTACTGGTGAGCCCCACTTCCTCTCGGGGCCATGTGTAGTTCATGCCATCTCCTTTTGAGTATATTATGTATTGTAAGGTATAGCTGGGGCCTTGTTACCGGCAAGTATTGTATAAACTCCTAGTACTCTTAGAGGCTCCGTAGACACTATGTGTGTGTATATGTATATTTTTGGATAGTGGTTGTATTTGCTCGTAATCGTGGTCCGTATTGGGAAGTGTTGTATCTATTATGTGTGTTTTGGGAAATCTGGTATAATAATGTAAAATGAGGAAGAATTGGATTTATTGTGGTAATCACACACTTTTAAGAATATCTCACTGCTTCACATAAATAATGGATGATATAAACACGGGGAGGCGCGTTGGGTAGGTAAGGCAAATCATGTTCGCTTGACTGGGGTCACCCGGTTGAGTGCCGGTTGCGTCCCTCAATTTTGGGGCGTGACAAGAACGAAGGGTGATGTCACGTCCCAAAAACCGAAGAGCGCGACCGGCGCTCAACCGAGTAAACCCGGCTGAGCAAGCATGTTAGGTTTCATTCTACCCAAACTAATTCATGAATAAAGAGGAGATGACCTCCATTAAAAATACTTTATAAATTTTTCATTATCAACTTCCATTTTGTTTCCATTAGCAGTTTCAACCATAATATCCAGAATATTACAATTTTTATAGATATGATGAAAAATATATTTTCCAAATACCAATATGTCTAATTCAGTTCCCAATATCCAACACATCCACAACCTGTCTACGAAACCTCTAAGTACAATTTAAGACTAATATGGAAATGCCGGAAACAAGGTTGCGACTATACCTCAAAATACAAAGTACACGATAACCAAATGACATAGGATGACCCCGAAATAAAGTGGGGATCGCCAAGTTAGTTGAAAGAAGTGTACCTCTATCACTGATTACTACCGCCTACTATGGAACCACCTGCATCCATTAAAGATGCAGCGTCCCCGACAAAAGGGACGTTAGTAATGTTGAATAATACCAGTATGTAAAACTAAAAATCATCTTTCAAAATAGAATAACCATACAAGAAAAGGAAATCCACAGAAACAACAAGCCACAATCAATAATATCCAAATGCCCAATTGAAAAGTAACAATATTCAAAATATGAAAGTAATACATATTTTTAGTTGCGAGATTTTTAGTACCGATGATACCACAATTCACGATACCACTGTTCACAATGCCACCGTACTCTTGGCACGGAGTCCGATCATGGACTAATTGGCTAAGACACTGTAACGACCCGACATGTCATTTTGAGTATCTGCACTTCGCTCGGTGTTCTAAGGGATTGAGTATCTCCGCATGATGCATTATGACTTGCGTAAGTCGCCAGTGTTGGTTTTCAAGCTATCCGGAATCAATTCGGAAGAATGAACTTCAAGATTTAAGTTCTAAGTTGGAAGAGTTGACTAAGTTTGAACTTTTTAGAAGTTTGACCGGGAATGGACTTTATTGATATCGGAATCGGATTGAGATTCCAAAAATTTGTATTAGCTCCTTTATGTCAATTATGACTTGTGTGCCAAATTTGAAGTCATGAGGTTTGTTGTCGGCATCAGATTTGTTTTTGGGCAGTAATGGTGGTCAGAAATTCCTACTGCGAGTGTCATGATTTGATACGAATAGTTCTAACTTGTAAATTGTGTAGATGTGGGATTCGGATCTTGTAATAAATTCAGGATGATAGAATATGGTTCTAAGGTGTAAGGACCAAGGTTGAAACAAGTATCTCCGATGGTGTTGTGTTGGTGGGATTATGTGGATCATAGTGACGTAGGATCACCCCCGGGGTTGTGCTTAGTGAGGTTACACCATGGTTTAATAGCTTTGGAAAGACTCCTGGTATGTTCGAGGACGAACGTGTGTTTAAGTGGTGGAGAATGTAATGACCCGACATGTCATTTGAGTATCTGCACTTCGCTCGGTGTTCTAAGGTATTGAGTATCTCCGCATGATGTATTATGACTTGCGTAAGTTATCGGTGTTAGTTTTCAAGCTATCTGGAATAATTTGGAAGAATGAACTTCAAGATTTAAGTTCTAAGTTTTAAGAGTTGACTAAGTTTGAAATTTTTAGCATTTGATCTCGGAATGGAGTTTCGTCAATTTCATTAGCTCCGTTGGATAATTTTGGACTTGGGAATGCGTCCGGATTGTAATTTGGAGGTCCGTAGTTGAATTAGTCTTGAAATGGCAAAAGTTGGATTTTTAGAAATTTGACCGGGAATGGAATTTATTGATATCAAACTCGGATTGAGATTCTGAATAATTGTAGTAGCTCCGTTATGTCAATTATGACTTGTGCGCAAAATTTGAAGTCATTCCGGATTCATTTGATACGTTTTGGCACAAGTTTTGTAAATTGAAAAGTTTGAAGCTCATAGTCCGAATCGAGGTGTGAATTGTAGTTTAGACATTGCTTGGAATAATTTGAAACCCCGAGTAAGTCCATATGATTTTTTGGGACTTGTTGATATATTTGGTTGAGGTCCTGAGGGCCTCAGGTGGAGTTCGGATGGTTAACGGAATTTAACTTGGACATTGCAAGAATGTTTCGACATCAATTCTTCATGAATAAGTGGTATCACATTGAGAAAATGAGCTCCAAATTCAGTTTCTATTGAAGAATTAGATCCGTATTGAATATTCAGAGCCATAGCAAAAAGAATCGTCGAATTCGGACATTGTATGAGAGAGTTATGCACATTTTCATGACGGGAAAAAATAATTTCCCATCGCCAGCGCCCAGGATACCGCGGGGCGCTATTCATGGTGACGGGATATGTTTTTGCTACTGGAATCAGCGCCACAGGCAGCCCCGCGCCACATATGGCGCCCGTAGCATAAAACTCTATAAAGCGGAGGTTTTGGCCATTTTTTGACAAAAAAAGAGTGGGGGGAGCTCGGTTTTGGCGATTTTCAGAGGGGTTTTCACAAATTTGAACGAGGTAAGTTTCTTTATCCTAAATCCTTTATAGATCATGATTCCATACTCATTTAAATCATGAATCCATGAATTTATTGAAGAAAAATCATATTTTTTTACCAAATATTCCAGAAATAAAAATTTAAGATTTGAAAGCCAATCCGATGTTAGAATTCGATAATTTTTGTATGGTTGAACTCGTATCGGAACGTGTGTTTGAATTTTGTGAGTTTCTTCGGATTTCGAGACGTGGGCCCCACGGGCAAATTTTGAGTTAAATTTCTGAATTTAATCCGGAAAGTTAGTAAATTCATATGGAATTAATCCCTACAATTTGTATTGAGTATATTGAATTGTTTGTAACTAGATTTGAAGCCTTCGGACACGAATTTGCGAGGAAAAGGTTTATTGGAATCTTGAATTGGTTGCAAAGCGAGGTAAGTGTTTTGCCTAACTTTGTTGAGGAATTTTTTCCTCCTATTTGCCATTGTTGTTACATGCAGGGGTGATGCATATGTGAGGTAACTAGCATATATGTATGTGCCGAGGTTAATCTTGCTCGAGGGTAGATGATGTTATAATTGTGTCTTGTAGAATTACGTAACTTCCTTGCTTCATGCCTCACTTGATTTACAAATATTAAGAATGTAGTATAAAATGTTAGAAATAAAGACCTAGCCTAAGAACTTGATCAAATTGGATAGAATTTTGGGAATACATTGATGTGTCTTGTTTGGTCATCTCTATGCGCGATGACTACTACATTGATATGGCTGATATTTCGGGATGCTGTATTCTATGCCTGTGTCGCTAATGAATTGTGAGAATTGTGGAAGTACTTGAATTATATGGCCCTTGAGGATTCATTGAATCATTTTTGGCTTATAAAGCAGTAACTGAGAAGTTGTTTGGAATATTCGTTGATCACTCTCCTCGATGTTATATATATTTCCTGCCTTGCCATTTTATTGATCTTCATATGCTTGGTGAGGAAGAGTGTAAAGCACGAAGGATGATGTTGTGCCATTTTATATTCATCATCATGTGAGGAAGAGTGTAAAGAACAAAGGGTGATGCCGTGCCATTTTATGTTCATTATCATGTGAGGAAGAGTGTAAAGCACGAAGGGTGATGTCGTGCCATACTATCGAGAGTGTAAAGCACGAAGGGTTATGTCGTGCCATATTTTTGAGAGTAAAAGCACGAAGGGTGATGCTGTGCCATGTTATTGAGTGTAAAAGCACGAAGGGTGATGTCGTGCCATGTCATTTGTGAGTAAAAACACGAAGGGTGATTCCATGCCATTACATTTATACTTTTATACTTTTGTATCATTGTAAGGTCATGGCACGAAGGGCGTTTCTGGGCAACTGAGGACGAGAGACATGCATTATGTTATGATAATCTTTTCTTTCATATATCTTCATGTCTTACCTTGAATTATTACCGTCGTATTTGTGGTTCTTATGTGACTTCTCGTCACTGTTCTGTCCTCATTCTCTATCTAAATCAATCTTGTGTTGCCTATACCTTCTATTTAGTTAATTTGTAAGTATCATACTTTCTTCGTGCTGTTATGATTGTATCCATGGCATATCTGTTTTGCTGCACTTGAGCACGAGTCTTCTCCCATGTTGGCCACTCATGCTCTACTTGTTTCATTATCAAGAAACATGCACCCCTCTCTCCTCCTCTTATTTATTTTGTCCATCTTCACGCCCCCATCATGCTAGTTAGATGAAATTATACCCTTTTCCCTAATTGTGGTAATTAATTCCATGCTCTCTACTTAGTCTGTTACTGATGTTCTTCTGTACATTCCCATTTATTATTATTGCTTGCATATTCCCTTCATTGTCATTTCTATTATCAGTATTTCTATCATTTGGTTGGTACTGTTTTACGCATATATGGTGAGGATAAGATAAATGCACGAAGGGTGTTGCCGTGCCGCTAGATTTGATGTCTTGAGTACTTCTTTCACACTATGAAATTTCTTAGGCAATTGTTGTGGTTCATGGGCTTTCATTCTAAGGAAAGGGACGGTTAAGATGTTGGAAACTGTTGAATTGTGTTTCTTTCTGGTACTCTTTTATTGTTATGTACAGTTGATTTGTGTACTCTATTATATTATTCGGTCGCATATTTCTATTGCTAGTTTACATTATAGTGTTCGTTAATGAGAACCTTATTAACTAAAAGCCTCGTCACTACTTCGACGGGGTTAGTCAAGATACTTACCAGTACATGGGGTTGCTTATAATGATACTGCACTTCTGCACACTCTGTGCAGACTATTAAAGTAGAGCTGCTGAAGAAGTCGGGGGCTGACCCTGAAGATGTTTGTGTATTCTGGATAGAAGCTGCCATTAGTCCTTGGTAGTTTTAGACATTATTAATTTGTTCATGTAGTTTTCGAACAAATCGTGTGATTATTTATATTTTCTTTGTAAATCCTAAATCCTAGAAGCTCATGATTCGTACTACCAGTTCTTGGGGAAAATTTGTAAAAGTTAAGATAAATCCCAATTTATTTTTCTATAAGTTCTTTTGGTTTGTTCCTTTTGTTAATTGGCTTACCTAGCGGGTCAAGTTAGGTGCCATCATGACCTGTGACTTTTGGATCGTGACAAGGTGGTATCAGAGCACCAGGTTCTTAGGTTATGAGTCATGAGCAAGTGTCTAGTAGATTCCTACGGATCAGTATGATGACGTCCATACCTATCTTCGGGAGGCTACAGGACATTTAGGAAAAAAATTTCCTTTCTGCTTTCCTTATCGTGCGACCTTGTTTCAGCTTGAAACATATGACTTTGACTCTTCACAATCTCTCATATGTGAGGTTGTGCAATCAGTATTCGCTCTGTGCCGACGATTGGTGATGCTGCAGATATATTATGACGGGCTATGGATGCTTGATTATCATTACGATGTGTTGTCTAGCCTCATAAGGAGATGCAGTGTTAAAGCTTCTAGTCGGGAATTTGGGGTATGAGGCGGGTTCATATGTCTGGTTGGTAAGCGCAGATTTGGGAAGATTCTCGGGGTGATGAGGTGTTCAATTTGCTTATGGTACTTTGGGTAACTGATGTGATGTTCTATGCCTTCGAGCTAAGTGGTGGAGACTGCTACTGACAATCAAATTGTAGGGTCATGGGCCGTATCAATTTTCGGACCGGGAGATTGCTTGGTTATTTCTTTGAATGGGCCTATGCTGGTGTATCACGGGTTACTTTCCGCATATTAGCTGTGTATTAAAGAACATAGTAAGATGAGTGGTTATCGAGAAGGTTCTGGCAAGTTCCAGGTTTTACACAACTTTAAGGGCTTTTGGATTTGTCAACGGGTGGGCCTAAAAATGGAAGTGAATGTTCATTTGATATGCGGTGTTTCCTTGTCAAGAAGAGTCTACATGTCAATGTTGGAGTGATGCAAGAAATGGTTTCGAAATCCCAACAAGTTCCCTCAGGACGGTCATATCAGATTGAGCTACTTTCGGGTTGGCAGTCTGCGTGACTCGATTGAGTTAGAGGCGATTGGTTCTGATTACTTGATAATGTATTACTGAGATCCAAAGAAGTTATCATGGTTATGATCACGGTCGGAGTTGATGCTTTCTACGTGTATAGGAGCTATAATTCTTATGGGTCAGAGTTGGCTGTGAGACTTTCATAGTGTTGCAAATTAGCATGTTAGAAGCGGCGTGGGGTTGAAAGGTTGCATGTACAAGTTTGTAGTTAGTTTTGAAGGGGAGGATATGAGTTCTTGATGGTACGGACAATTTCCGATGTTTGATGTTTTGCTGGCACTATGTTTTTTCACCGGAGTGCCTATTGGCCGATACATTGTGTTTTGATTTATGGGTGCATTTCCGAGGGATGATGTAGTATGAGTTACGTGTCAGCTATTTGCGAAGCGGTGTTGAGACTGGGTAGGAAAATTTCGGGTATTCGTGAGGCTCATAGATTGAATGTTCTTGTTGGCAGACTATTCCTTAATCGCGAGTTGTGAAGGAGTGTAGAAAATTGGGTGATTAATGGTAGGTGTTATGGAAAGGTCGCTATAGACTATTGGAAGGTTAGTACATGTTTGGGGATGATCGAAATTTGGTTTGGGGATTATTTGTAGGCCAGTAAGGGTGTGTACTCTATATTAGACTGAATTTTCTTGCTCTTGCGCAGTCATTGCCACATGTTTATCATCGGGCGGAATGTATGTTATTCGCGACTTGGTTTATGTTATATTTTTGTCTCTTATGCTATGATGGGTTACGAGGGTTACATGATTCTTCGCACGCCTATTGTGACTCGGTTTAGGCCTCATGGCACTAGGGGCGAGGTGGCCTTTGTGATGTTGCTTAGCTTGTTGCACCATACGTGTGCTTGTATTTCTCAGTATTGTTTGTTCCTAATGATTTTCCCTATAGTTATATTTGCTGCACTCTGTTGTTCTCGATGTTGAAGCACATGTGATCAGTGAGCCCGAATGTTACGGCTCAATGGGTACCCTATGTGGATTGATATGATAGGATCGAGTTGCACGCCGCAATGGTACATTGATGAAATGTGGCTCCTTATTTCTATTTATATTTTTCTTTTACCTTGTTCAGAATAACTCATAGTAAAGTGCTAAAATTTTCCTGCCTGCTTAATTTGTTTAGTAGTTTTCTTATTTGGTTTTCTGCTTGTTATCTGTCATGTATGAATTATTACTGGTTAGTGTACTGAACCGGGTTGTGTGTGGCTCCATATATTGGTAGGTGTGGTTGCTTGTGTTGGCTGAGATAAGTTTTCTAGACCTGAGATTTGCATTATTGTATTACATTTTTTTAGGAATAACACTATAGTTTGTTGAGGATTTAGACAATGGCCCTGGTCGTGCAAGTGAGTTTCCTGGCTTATTGATCAGATGAGTGGTTAAGAGGTTATGCGTGTTTCTTTCATAATCGGTCGGGTATAGAGGTTTTGAACGAGGTCCTAACTGATATGAGGTTTGTTGTCGGCACCAGATTTGTTTTTGGGAAGTAATGGTGGTCAGCAGTTCCTACTGCGAGTGTCATGGTTTGATACGACTTGTTCAGACTTGTACAGTGTGTAGATGCGGGATTCGGATCTTGTAATAAATTCTGGATGATAAAATGGGGTTCTAAGGTTTAAGGACCAAGGTTGAAACAGGGATCTCTAATGGTGTTGTGTTGGTGGGCTTATATGGATCAGGGTGACGTAGGATCACCCCCGGGGTTGTTCTTAGTGAGGTTACACCATGGTTTAATAGATTTGGGAAGACTCCTGGCACGTTAGAGCACGAACGTGTGTTTAAGTGGTTGAGAATGTAACGACCCGGCATGTCGTTTTGAGTATCTGCACTTCGCTCGGTGTTCTGAGGGATTGAGTATCTCCGCATGAAGTATTATGACTTGCGTCAGTCGTCAGTGTTGGTTTTCTAGCTATCCGGAATCCATTTGAAAGAATGAACTTCATGATTTAAGTTCTAAGTTGGAAGAGTTGACTAAGTTTGAACTTTTTAGCATTTGACCTCAGAATGGAGTTTCGTCAGTTTCGTTAGCTCTGTTGGGTGATTTTACACTTGGGAACGCGTCCGGATGGATTGTAATTTGGAGGTCCATAGTTGAATTAGTCTTCAAATGGCGAAAGTTGGATTTTTATAAGTTTGACTGGGAACTGATTTTATTGATATCGGAATTGGATTGAGATTCCGAAAATTTGTAGTAGCTGCGTTATGTCAATTATGACTTGTGTGCCAAATTGGAAGTCATTCTAGATTCATTTGATACGTTTCGGCACAAGTTTTATAAATTGCCAAGTTTGAAACTCATAAGTCCGAATCGAGGTGTGAATTGTAGTTTCGACATTGCATGGAATAATTTTTAAACCCCGAGTAAGTCCATATGATATTTTAGGACTTGTTGATATATTTGGTTAAGGTCTCGAGGGCCTCGGGTGGAGTTCGGATGGTTAACGGAATTTAACTTGGACATTTCAAGAATGTTTCGACGTTGTTTCTTCAAGAATAAGTGGTATCACATTGATAAAATGAGCTCCAAATTCGGGTTCGATTGAAGCATTAGATCCGTATTGAAAATTCGGAGCCATAGCAAAAAAGAATCGTCGAATTCAAACATCGTATGAGAGAGTTATGCACATTTTCATGACGAGAAAGAATAATTTCCCATCTCCAGTGCCCAGGGTAGCGCGGGGCGCTATTCATGGCACCGGAATTTGTTTTTTCTACTGGAATCAGCATCATAGGCAGCGCCCGGGGCCACATGTGGCGCCCGAAGGGTAAACTCTATAAAGCGGGGGTTTTGGCCATATTTGACAAAAAATAGAGTTGGTGGAGCTTGGTTTGGGCGATGTTCAGAGGGGTTTTCACAAATATGAACGAAGTAAGTGTTATTTATCCTAAATCCTATATAGATCATGATTCCATACTCGTTTATATCATGAATCCTTGAATTTATTGAAGAAAAATCAGATTTTTACCATATCTTCCAAATATAAAAATTAAAATTTGAAAGCCAATTTGATGTCAGAATTCGATAATTTTTGTATGGTTGAACTCGTATCGGAACGGGTGTTCGGATTTTGTGAGTTTCTTTGGATTCCGAGACGTGGGCCCCACGGGTAATTTTTGAGTTAAATTTTGGATTTTAATCCGGGAAGTTAGTAAATTGATATTGAATTAATTCGTACAATGTGTATTGAATATATTGAATTGTTTCTAACTAGAGTTGAAGCATTCGGACACGAATTCACGAGGAAAAGATTTATTGGAATCTTTAATTGGTCGCAAAGCGAGGTAAGTGTTTTGCCTAACTTTGTTGAGGGAATTTTTCCTCCTATTTACCATTGTTTGCTACATGCGGGGGTCATGCATATGTGAGGTGACAAGCATATATGTATGTGACGTGGTTAATCTTGCTCGGGGATAGATGATATTATAATTGTGTCTTGTAGAATTACATAACTTCCTTGCTTCGTGCCTCACTTGATTTACAGATATTAAGAACGTAGTATAAAATATTAGAAATAAATACCTAGCCCAAGAACTTGATCAAATTGGATAGAATTTTGGGAATACATTGATGTGTGTTGTTTGGTCATCTCTATGCGCGATCACTACTACATTGATATGGCCGATATTTTGGGATGCTGGATTCTATACATGTGTTGCTAATGCATTGTGAGAAGTGTGGAAGTACTTGAATTATATGGCCCTTGAGGGTTCATTTAATCCTTGTTGGCTTGTAAAGCAGTAATTGAGAACTTGTTTGGAATATTTGTTGATCACTCTGCTCGATGTTATATATAATTCCTGCCTTGCCATTTATTGATATTCATATGCTTGGTGAGGAAGAGTGTAAAGCACGAAGGGTGATGCCGTGCCATTTTATATTCATTATCATGTGAGGAAGAGTGTAAAGCACAAAGGGTGATGTCGTGCCATTTTATGTTCTTTCATGTGAGGAAGAGTGTAAAACACGAAGGGTGATGCCGTACCATTTTATATTCATTACCATGTGAGGAAGAGTGTAAATCACGAAGGTTGATGCCGTGCCATATTATTGAGAGTGTAAAGCACGAAGGGTGATGCCGTGCCATATTGTTGAGAGTATAAGCCCGAAGGGTGATGCCGTGCCATGTCATTTGTGAGTAAAAGCACGAAGGGTGATGTCGTGCCATTGAATTTATACTTTTATACTTTTGTATCATTGTGAGGTCATGGCATGAAGGGGTTTTCCGTGCAAGTGAGGACGAGAGAAATGCATTATGTTATGATCATCTTTTCTTGTATATATCTTTATGTCTTACCTTGAATTATTACCGTCGTATTTGTGGTTCTTATGTGACTTGTCGTCACTGTTATGTCCTCATTCTCTATCTAAATCGTTATTGTATTGCTTATGCCTTCTATTTATTTAACTTGTAAATATCATACTTACTTCCTGCTGTTATGATTGTATCCATGTCATATCTGTTTTGCTGCACTTAGGCACAAGTCTTCTCCCATGCTGGCCATTCATGCTCTACTTGTTGCATTATCAAGAAACATGCACCCCTCTCCCCTCCTCTTATTTGTTATGTCCATCTTCACGCCTCCATCATGCTAGTTAGATTAAATTATACCCTTTTCCCTAATTGTGGTAATTAATTTCATGCTCTCTGCTTAGTGTGTTACTGATGTTCTTCTGTACATTCCCGTTTATTATTACTGCTTGCATATTCCCTTCATTGTCGTTTCTATTATCAGTATTTCTATCATTTGGTTGGTACTGTTTTATGAATATATGGTGAGGATAAGATAAATGCATGAAGGATGTTGTCGTACCGCTAGATTTGATGTCTTGAGTACTTCTTTCACACTATGAAAGTTTTGAGACAATTGTTGTGGTTCATGGGCTTTCGTTCTAAGGAAAGGGTCGGTTAAGATGTTGGAAACTGTTGGATTGTTTTTCTTTCTGGTACTCTTTTGTTGTTCTGTACATTTGCATTGTGTAATCTATTATATTATTCGATCACATATTTATATTGCTAGTTTACATTATAGTTTTCGTTAATGAGCAATTTGTAACTAAAAGCCACGTCACTACTTCGATGGGTTAGTCAAGATACTTACCAGTACATGGGGTCGATTGTACCGATACTGCACTTCTGCACACTCTGTGCAGACTATTGGAGCAGAGCTACTGAAGAAGTCGGGGGCTGACCCTGAAGATGTTCGTGTATTCTAAATAGAAGCTGCCACTAGTCCTTGGTAGTTTTAGACATTATTAATCTGTTTATGTAGTTTTCAAACAGATCGTGTGATTATTTATATTTGCTTTGTAAATCCTAAATCCTAGAAGCTCATGATTCGTACTACTAGTTCTTGGGTTTAATTTTTAAATTTTTCTATAAGTTCTTTTGGTTTGTTCCTTTTGTTAATTGGCTTACCTAGCGGGTCAAGTTAGGTGCCATCATGACCTGTGATTTTTGGGTCATGACAGCCACCTTATTTGAAGGCATAAACCACAATCACACTTTATATCACAATTTTAGCACAATTACCATCATGTGTGTGGCATGGCATTCGATCACGGCCCGATCGGCTAGGCCATCTCACCATAATGTTGTGTCGTTCGACATATCCACTTTTATCAATAATCTCATCCCAATTGAGGGGAATAATTTCATCACATCAATCTCATCCCAAATAAGGGGAAATATTCACAATTCACTCCTACACCGGCACATGTAGTTTCGGGGTTAGGTTATTTCAACCTATCCTTCCTCGGTGACTATCGATCTCCTAATAATATTTTTATATTGATTTGAGCACAAAGGTGACATAAACACAAATGTATTCATCTCAGAATCTTTCGCATTGTGTATATCTTCATTAGTATTTTCGTCCATCCACATTAACAATATTTCCTTGGCTCTTTGGGCCTTTCACAGAATTCTTTATTCATGGCACGATGGCCGAATTTTGTATTCCATATTTTCACTTCTTTTAATCTCAAGGATCACCACCAATTATCAGCATATAGAGTATTTTCAGAAATCATAAACCTCAAGTTCATTAGTGATGGGACTTCAAACACAAAGGATTCTTCCCAATGGAGGGGACATACCAACCAATAAAAGAAACACGCATCAAAGTCATAAATGAGAAAATACACCAATTATTCTTGAATTACTCCTTTCCAATCACCACAATGTACGATTCCAATGCCAAAGTATGTAAAACTCAGATCATACTGGATGTATTTATAAGGTAACATATTATATAAAATGGCCACTTATGGGCATAAATTTAGTATAAGAGCTTTTAGGCAAATTCTACTTTTAGGAGTCATTTTAAAACAGTTGAGTCGAGGCTTATTTCTTAATCTGTTTTACATTTTCTCATTTCATTGTCATCACTAATCACAATCATACCTAAGTTCTCGGCACGTTGGCCACATTCTATTTTAAAAAATCTTTATAGATTATCAAAAGCAAGACGCACTCAATCAAGACATTTAGAACACATTGAAGCAATTAGGAGCATGAGGCACATTTTTCGAATTTTCCTCACCCAATTGGTATGCTAGTTTTTATTTAAGTTATGACTCAAAGCCATACCTTAAGCATCTATATTTCGATATAAAGCTCATTCGAAATAATCAAGTTTATGAGTCTTTGGGGGATAACCCGGAATGTAGAAATTATGGATTTTGAGCCGAGCATACTTAAATGTACGGAAACATTATGGAATTCAATTCTGAGAGAGAAAGTTTAGCCAACATACCTGGTTATGCTTTCCTTAGGTTACCTCAACGCACCAACACCTCTAGCAATAATAATCTATAAAGAGATATCGTAAATCGATTAATAATTAGAAATATTTCCCATGGTGTAACTCACTTGGGAGGAGCCATTCTTGTTCTGTATCTGTGTGTACGTCAATTTATCATGATTCCAACCAAATGGTCATATTTTGTGACCAATGTCAGAGGCAAGGATCAATCTCCAAGAGGCACGAAATTCCTATGCACTTTCTTTTTGGAGGTTGAAATATTTGATGTGTGGGGCATTGAATTTATGGGCCCCTTTGTGAGCTTCTGTGGTGTGAAGTATAATCTGGTGGCTGTGGACTACGTGTCCAAATGGGTTGAAGCTATTTCCTTTCCAAACAATGAGGCAAGGAGTGTGACTGCGTTCTTAAAGATAAACATCTTTACGCGGTTTGGCACTCCTATAGCCATTCTCTGTGATGGTGGGTCTCATTTCTGCAACATGGTTTTCATTGGGCTGTTAGAGAAATACGGGTCAAGAATATGGGGGCCACAACTTATCATCCCCAATCAAGCAGCCAGGTAGAAGTCTACAAACGGGAGATCAAGAACATTCTAGACAAGACAGTCAATGCAAACAGGACCGGCTGGTCAAGGAAGCTGGACGATGCATTGTGGGCATACCACACTGCATACAAAACTCCCATTGGTACTTCTCCCTACCGTTTAGTCTTCAGTAAAGCTTGCCATCTACCTGTGGAACTAGAGCATAACACCATGTGGGCTCTGAAGAAGTTGAATTTGGACTGGACTGAAGCTGCAAACCCGAGGCTAACTCAACTCAACGAAATGGAGGAATTTCGTTTCCACGCTTATGAAAGTGCATCTATGTATAAGGAAAGAATGAAATTTGTCCATGACAAGAAGCTTTTGAAAAGGGAGTTCCAGTCCGTTGACTTAGTGCTGCTCTTCAACTCAAGACTCAAATTTTTTCCGGGCAAGCTCAAATCAAAATGGTCCAGTCCATTCAAAGTGGTAGATGTGTCCCTATTTGGCGCCGTGGAATTACCATCTGAGGATGGGCTCAACACTTTCAAAGTAAATGGCCAACACATCAAGCATTATTTAGGCACTGATGTAGAAAGACATGTGTTGGAGCAATTGGCTCTTAAATACAGTCCATGCCCGACCGATGAATGAATCCAAAAGAATGAAAACTTCGTCGTGCCGCGACGTTAAATCAAGCACTTCATGGGAGGCAACCCATGTGTGGTAACACCCTTTTTTGTCTTGTAAATTTCAACTTTTGTTAATTTTATTTAATCGAGCAATTTAAAGTGTGTGTTAGAGTGCAAGTGGTTCAAATGTTCACAAAACAGGGTAAAATTGCGAGTGAAAGGGAAGCTAAGAAAGAATGTCCAGTTTGCGACACAAATGCGATCGCATTTTCACTATGCGGATCGCATTGTTATCGCAAACCAGGTCAGTTAGTTTGGCACTTTTGGATGTCTGGGATGCGGTGCCATATGTGATCTCATAGTGCGTCGCATTGTTAACCTTGGGTAACCTTAGCAATACACCACCGCATAGCTAGTATGCGGTCGCATAGCAGGTTGTGCGGAAACTTTCCTATCGCAATATGCACAGGTAAGTTTCCTACTTTCTTCGCATAACTCACCATAAACGACCACACTCACAACACTCTACACTTCAACAAAAACAAAACGAGAAAAAAAAAAGAGAGAAAGATGAACAAAGGAGAAATGACTACTTGATTTCAAAGAGCCTTAGAAAAGATCTGTGGATTCATCTTTCAATTGTTGTTCATCTTTACTCATCCTCTGGTACGTCGACCTCTTCTAATCTCAATTTCTCGTAACTTCTTTTAGTTTAGGTTAAATTTCAGTGTGATTTTTTCTTTTGATTGTTGTTAGTTTACCCCTGTTCGTCCCAGAGGGTATTTACTTACTAAGAAACCTGTTAAATATTGCTTTTGGATCATGAAATTAGGGTATCCATTGTTAGGGTGAGCGAAGCTCTGAGAACGACGAGTTTTACGGTCCGCATACTCATTGTGCAGTCTGCATTTGTGTCGCATTCCAAACCCTAGGAAACTTGAGGAAGATGGTATGCGGCAACTCTGCGATCGCATAGTTGATATGCGGACCGCAGAGTTTTCGCAGACCTCAACAATTGGATGCCTGATGTAGCTTAGTGTTTGCGGTAGTTCTGCGATCGCAAATCCACCTTTGCAGTAGACTATACGATCGCATAATGTGATGAACGTTTCTTGCATTTGATTCTGCGATGACTATGCGAATTGCATAATTGATATAAGATCGCATAAGTCATCGCATAATCAACCTTTCTCAGCACATTGTTACTTTGCGACAGGTTTGCAGTCCGCATAGTAGTTATGCGATCACATAACCTGTCGCATAGTAGATTTTCTCAGTTAAATTTTTCCTTATGTCTACTACATCACTCACCCGTCATTTCTTTGCAGATATGCCTCGCCAAAAACATACATCTTCATCCAATAAAAGGGCTGCATCTAGCCGTGAAGCACCACCGACAAAATGTTCACGACAAACACCACCCCAATCTATTGATGAAAGTCACTCCCAGTCTGATAAGGAGGAGACTTTGCCAGCTATTGATCTATAGGTTGAAGCAACGCGGAAGCAAGGGGATGATTACCAGCTTAGGTTGCCGCTCCCTGATTCTAGGGCTCTATATAGGGAGGGGCTCTCAAAACGAAAAATCCTGGCTGAGAAATGGTTAATTCTGAATGGCCTTCAGGAACAATACCCTCACATTTTAGCGAACATCAAAGCTAGAAAGCGGGAGTGTTTCACTTTGCTGCCTAAGGAATTTATTGAAACAATGGTGCGGGAGTTCTATGAAACTTATGGGGCCTCCAGAACAGCTCACCACGAGCGCAACAAAATATTCTGCGACACTGTCCTAGTTCGGGGGAAAGAGGTATACTGTGATAGCACAGAAATTATAAGCATTATTTCTCAACCACGTGCCCTAGTACAACATAGTATGAGGCCAAATTGGCCAATAGAGATAGTGAGCAAGCATGGGTTGCATCAGTGATTGCCAAGGGTACCCCAGTCATGATTGACCCTCCACACAAAATATACAAGGAGGATCTTACACGAGAGGGTTGATTCTGGCTCAGTTTTTTCACTTCCCGCTTGATCCCAATCCGGAATGAAACAAACATAAGCATTGAGAAAGCTATTCTCATTGCTTGAATTATGACCAGGATCATGATCGATGTGAGTGACATCATTTCCAAAGATATAGGGGTCCGGGCGTGGCAGAAAGCCACACCATTTCCTTTCTCATGCTTGATCACAGCCCGGTGTGCGGCTTTGAATGCTCCTACATTGCCACATTCTGACAAGATGGGAAAAGCGAAGAAGGATATTGACATCACACGTATTAGTGATGCAGTGACAAAGGTTGTTGATGTTTCTCGAAAGATTCAGATTCAGATTCCCACCGAGACAGACATCTCCGACTCCCAGACTCCTATTGCACCTCAGACTACAAAGGCCATTGCTGCTCCATAGCCTACCCCTCAGGCCAGTGCTCAACCACCTGCTTCACTGCCAGTTCTTTCGAGGCTTGGTCTCATAGCTCATCACACCCATGCTAAGGTAGACAAGCTTCTGAAGGACCTCCCTATACTTATCAGGCAGGCTCTGACCCCCATTCAGTCATCAGTGACAACCCTACAGCAGCAGCACATGTCTTACGAGGGTCGCCTGAAGGGGCTTGAGGAAAGGATTGAGATGATTGAGCGTGGTGAAGGGAAAGCAGGTTGCCGTCACCACATCTGCGGAGGAAGAAGAGGAAGCTCAAGTACAGTTGGTGATACAACGGTCACTAGTTGTCACCGCTACTCGGGCCACATCATCAGTCATTCCTCCGTTAGCAGGCGAGGCCAGTAGCTCTCGGACTCCACCTTCAGTTGCATGACATGAGGATACTCCACCTATAGCAGTAGTCACCTCCCCAACTTCTTTTAGTTTAGGTTAAATTTCCTTGTGATTTTTTCTTTTGATTGTTATTAGTGTACCCCTGCTCGTCCCGTGGGTATTTGCTTGCAATGGGGGGGGGGGGAATCCTAAGAAGCCTGTTAAATATTTCTTGTGGATCATGAAATTAGGGTAGCCATTGTTAGGGTGAGCGAAGCTCTGAGAACGACGAGTTTTGCGGTCCGCATACTCATTGTGCAATCTGCATTTGTGTCGCATTCCAAACCCTAGGCAACTTGAGGAAGATGGTACAATGCGGCAACTCTATGATCACATAGTTGATATGCGGATCGCAGAGTCTTCACAGACCTCAACAGTTGGATGCCTGATGTAGCTTTGTGTTTGCGGTAGTTCTGCGATCGCAAATCCACCTTTGCGGTAGACTATGCGATCACATAATTTGATGAACTTTTCTTGCATTTGATTCTGCGATGACTATGCGAACCGCATAATGGATATGCAATCGCGTAAGTCATCGCATAATCAACCTTTCTCAGCACATTGTTACTTTGCGATAGGTTTGCGATCCGCATAGTGGTTATGCGATCGCATAACCTGTCGCATAGTAGATTTTCTCAGTGAAATTATTCCTTATGTCTGCTACATCACTCACACGTCATTTCTTTGAAGATATGCCTCGCCAAAAACATACATCTTCATCCAATAAAAGGGCTGCATCTAGCCGTGAAGCACCACCGGCAAAATGTTCACGACAAACACCACCCCAATCTATTGATGAAAGTCACTCCCAGTTTGATAAGGAGGAGACTTTGCCAGCTATTGATCTACAAATTGAAGCAATGTGGAAGCAAGGGGATGATTACCAGCTTAGGTTGCCGCTCCCTGATTCTAGGGCTCTGTATAGGGAGGGGCTCTTAAAACGAAAAATCCTTGCTAAGAACCGGTTAAGTCTGAACGGCCTTCAGGAACAATACCCTCACATTTTAGCGAACAACAAAGCTAGAAAGCGGGAGTGTTTCACTTTGCTGCCTAAGGTATTTATTCAAACAATGGCGTGGGAGTTCTATGCATCTTATGGGGCCTCCATAACAGCTCACCACGAGTGCAACAAAATATTCTGTGACACTGTCCTAGTTCGGGGGAAAGAGGTATACTGTGATAGTGCAGAAATTCATAAGCATTATTTTCTCAACCACGTGCCCTAGTACAATAGAGTATGAGGCCAAATTGGCCAATAGAGATAGTGGGCGAGCTTGGGTTGCATTAGTGATTTCCAAGGGTAACCCAATCATGATTGACCCTCCACACAAAATATACAAGGAGGATCTTACACGAGAGGGTCGATTCTAGCTCAATTTTTTCACTTCCCGCTTAATCCCAACCCGAAATGAAACAAACATAAGCATTGAGAAAGCTATTCTCATTAGTTGCATTATGACCGGATCATGATCGATGTGACTGACATCATTTCCAAAGAGATAAGGGTCCGGGCGTGGCAGAAAGCCACACCATTTCCTTTCTCATGCTTGATCACAGCCCGGTGTGCGGCTTTGAACGCTCCTACATTGCCACATTCTGACAAGATGGGAAAAGCGAAGAAGGATATCAACATCACACGCATTGGTGATGCAGTGACAAAGGTAGTTGTTGTTCCTCTAAAGATTCAGATTCAGATTCCCACCGAGCTAGACATCTCTGACTCCCAGACTCTTATTGCACCTCAGACTGCAAAGGCATCCACTGCTGCTCCATAGCCTACCCCTCAGGCCAGTGCTCAGCCACCTGCTTCACTGCCAGTCCTTTCGAGGCTTGGTCTCCTAGATCATCACACCAATGCTAAGGTAGACAAGATTTTGAAGGACCTCCCTATGCTTATCAGGCAAGGCCTGACCCCCATTCAGTCATCAGTGACAACCCTACAACAACATCACATATCTTACGAGGGTCGCCTGAAGGGTCTTGAGCAAGAATTGAGAAGATTGAGCGTGGTGAGGTTGGAGAGCTTCCAACACTCCACGCTGATGTTACTAAACTGAATACTGAGCTCCACAAGCTGCAAAATCTGGAGTTTGATTTATCTTCCTTCCTGCCCAAGGAAGGAGAGTAGGAAGCGGGCGCATCGGAGAGTGGGCTAGGTCTTGATTTATCCACACTGATGACAGCCCAGACTGTTGGAGCCTCCCATCCCCCACTTTCCTCTGAGCCAGTTAACATACCTTGCGGGGAGGAGTCCAGACATTCAGTAGAGTCGGAGGGTGAGGAGTCATCTGAAGAGGAAGCTGATGAGGAGGACTTTTCTGCTAATGATGAAGGCCCTCAGGATAAGGGAAAGCAGGTTGCCGTCACCACATCTGCGGAGGAAGAAGAGGAAGCTCAAGTACAGTTGGCGATACAACGGTCTCTAGTTGACACCGCTACTCGGGCCACAACATCAGATATTCTGCCGTCAGCAGGCGAGGCCAGCAGCTCTCGGACTCCACCTTCAGTTGCATGACATAAGGATACTCCACCTATAGTAGCAGTCACCTCTCCAACTAAGTCTTCAGTAGCTCTTCCACCACCAGTGGCCGTCTTACCTCCAGCTGAGACTTCAGCAGCCCCAGTTCCACTAGTGGTCATTGACCCCTCTGACACCTAGCAAGCTACTGACTCCCATAGCGCTTAGTGCGCCCCAGGGAGCCCCTAAATCTATTTTACATTTCTTATGCATTGAGGACAATGCATGCTCTTTAGTTGGGGGTGGAAGGGTAGCCTTGTATGAGTATCTTTTGTGAAAACTTGTGTCCTACTCAAACTATTGTACTTGTTTTCTTTTTGTGTTATACGTGATCTTCAAGTTATCAGTAAACTCTTGTACATACTTATGTTGTTGTTCGTTAACTTGTGTTGTCTTCGTACATATGCTATCCGTGTGTGTATATGTAAAAAACAAAAACAAGTAGATAGTGGTATAAAAAAACAAAAACAAGTAGATAGTGGTATGTATGTCATCAGTAGTAGTTAGCAATGAATTCCCCTTGGTTTTTCTTGGCCAGGTTCTTTTCCAAGGGTGTAATAGTAGAACCAGGGCAGTAGGATGAGAAGTGTTGACCGGTTTGGTGTAAGTGTCTAGTCTTAAGCATGTGTGTCTGTAAATAACCTATACCCTTCCGTTATATATAATAATTTTTTTTTTTAAAAAAAAAACAAAAATTATCTTGTGTTGTAGGACTATCAACAGTGTGAACTTGAGGCTCGCTTTTTGACTCTATGATTACTTGGAATTATACATGTAGATATGATGAAAGCTTCGAGTTGCCATGTGTTGACTCGGGATCTAAAACTATGTTGATCCGAACAATCATGTGCCGTATGTGTTAGATTTTGTATAAATAATTCTCGTGTTTACCTCTATCATCTAGAACTTGTTCGGTTGGTTTTTCGATGCTAATGATAAGTACATTTAGTTTGAGAAATGACTTTAGAAATTCTTTGTGATATTGGAAAACTCAGTGAGCCCTTCAAGTTACCCAATGTATTCATAATTATCACTAGTTACCCATTTGAGCCTTTAACCTTTTTGTTGGACACCTCATTACAAACCCTTACCTTTCTATTTTTTTTGTAAAATAACTCCTTCTTTTGAACCTGTCCCTCCTTGAACATTGATAATGAGGCTAAAAACCTAAGTTGGGGATGGGATGTCAAAGTGGAAGTTGATAAGGTTGTACATTGAGCGTAGGAACCTACACCTCAAAATATTCACATGAGATTATTCAAGCTCCAAAGGAAAAAGAAAAAGAAAAAGAAAAGAAATATTTGTATATATATACATATGGAGCTTTGAAGAAAAATAAAAAAAAAATAAAAAAAAGAAAAATAAACTAGAGGGGTATGTCAGGTGGTTCAAAGTTGGTAACTAAGAGCCAATAAAGGCTATGTGTTTTGAAAAGCGACAAAGGGCATTGAAAGAGAAAAATCTGAGTAGTGTTCAAGGAGGGTGTCGTCACTTGTACCCAAATGATTATCCAACCCTTCCCTAAGCCTACATTACAAGATAAAAAAGTCCTTATGGGATCTCAAACCGAATGTTCTTAAAGAGGCAACGAATCAAAATAAGGGCAAGCTTAAGGTATAATGTGTTGTAACACTTGAAACTGCCACGACCCAAAACCTATGGGTTGTGATGGCGCCGGACACTACTGTCAGGCAAGCCAACCCCTTAGTCAATTGAAATACCTTCTTGCTTAACATTTTCGAAATCAGCACCTTCTTACACTTCATAACCAAATAATTTGAATTTTTCGTAAATCAACTACGGTAGGGTTTCAACTTACTATAACAAGAGAAATACCAACACATCCCCAGAACCCGGTGACACAAGTACATGAGCAATTTCTAAGAATTTATACACTTATACAACTCTTGTCCGAGAAATAAATGGCACAAAGGCAATAGAGGTATAATGTAAAGCTATAGAAAGACGGAGACTCTGTCAGCTACGGAATGCCTCCGGATGAATGCAGCCCGAGTAAGTCTCCAGATCAATCACTGTACTATGAATGTACCTGTGCAACAAAATGAACAGTAAGTGTAGCATGAGTACATATACATATATGTACCTAGTGAGTATCCCGCCAAATCTCGAAGAAGTAGTGACGAGAGGTCGACTCGATACTCACTAAGGTCCAATAATAGCAATATGACAGAATCTGATGAAAGCAGTAGGCATGTGAAGACAGTTAAGCAGCGAATTACACATATAAAGCGCTGAAGCCTGAGAAATTTCTGAAAATACATAAATACCCACTCCCATTCCCGTTTTCCTCAAATATCAAAGTAAATGACGGTTTCCACTTCCTTTTCCTCAAATGTATGACAAATCCATATCTTTAAAATAGTACCAAATGATTTTACGTACATAGGAGTAAGGAAATAAACAACAGGTGCATATGAAATAAGGTGATCCAGGTGATAATTGAAAATGAACACCAATGTATCTTATCCTCCTCATAACAAATACCTGACTATCCCATTATAGGTGGCTCAGAACTCAAGTGATCATACAAATACCAGGACAAGACAACCGGCCGGAGTCATAAGGGTGGTCATAAGGACTGAGGTCATAAGCTAACCCACGATCACGAATCATACCTGCGACTCACGGGCTGACTCGATATAATAAGCTAACCCACGATCGCGCATCATACATGCTACTCATGTGGTGACTCGATAATAATAAGCTGACCCACGGTCGTGCATCATACCTGGGACTCGTGTGCTGACTCGACAATAATAAGCTGATCCACGGCCGCGCATCATACCTGCGACTCATGTGCTGACTCGATAATAATAAGCTGACCCACGGTCGTGCATCATACCTGGGACTCGTGTGCTGACTCGACAATAATAAGCTGATCCACGGCCGCGCATCATACCTGCGACTCATGTGCTGACTCGATAATAATAAGCTGACCCACGGCCGCGCATCTACCTGCCACTCGTGTGCTGACTCGATAATAATAAGCTGACCCACGACCGCGCATCATACCTGCGACTCGTGTGCTGACTCGATAACAAGTGCATATATATATATATATATATATATATATGTAAGTACATATGTGTACCAACTCATCAGTGAACTCAACAGGACTGTGCCAATAACATGAATAATCGACTGAGATTTAATTCACAATGACTTACGTTTCTATATCATTTCAGCAATACTATACAATTCATAACACATACAAAGTACAAGTAGGGCACATAGAGGCATGCTTGTGAATCCTAAGGCTACCCGACATAGCAATATAGTCTCCTCGTACGGACTCTCATCACTAGGTACGTACGTGGCCCCCACCACATGAATACACAACAATAAGGGACCTATGGGGACATTTCCCCCTTACAAGATTGGAAAAGAGACTCACCTCGTGACGAAACCACACCTCGGATCAAGGATGCGCCCGAATCTGTGAAATCTACCCTCGACGGCTCGAAGCTAGCCAAATATAGCGTAACTTAATCAATTTAAGTTCAAAGAAGAAGAATTAACCAATAAACCCAAAATTAGGCATTCTTCAAGGATTTTGGAATTTCGACCCCGGGCCCACACTATCGGATTCTGAAATTTCTTGAAAATAATCTCTACCCGAGGCTTCACTAGTTCAATCACACAATTTACTCCAATATTCATGCTCAATTCGTGGTTAAAAATCCAATTTACCAAATTTCTAGGTTTCCTTCAAAATACTAATTTTCCACAATTTTTCATGTTTAATCTCATGTATAAACCTTGAATTAACTTGGAAATGAGAAGGAACCACTTACCTCTTGATTCTTGATGAAAATCACCCTTTGAAGTCCTCCAAAATCGCTCCAACCAAGTGAAGAAATGAAGAAAAATGAGCTAAAACAGCTAAAATATCATTCTGCCCAGATATTTACTCATCGCGATCGTGGAAAATGCTTTGAGATCGCGGAGAACAATTTTCCAGCCCAAAATTTGCTCTTCGCGATCGCTGAAAGAGCTTCACGATCGCGGAGAACAATTGCCAAGCCTGCCCGGACAGCCTCCAGTAGAATAGCCATAACTTTTGCAAACAACTCCGAATGACAAATGGTTAAATGTTCTGAAAATTAGACTCCAATATCTACAACTTTCATGTGTTATTCATCTCCCAATTCCTTATAGATTTCTAGATATAATCCGTCAAAGTCAGCCCATTTGCAACACAACTTTCTTCTTCTTCTTCCTGGATACCCTGTAGTATAGCAGCCATATCTCTTTGTGTACAAATCCAAATGATGAATGGTTTACTTTTCTAGGAGCTAGACACAAAGGTATTCAACTTTTTTTTTTCATTATCTCACAATTCTTTATAGATTGTGAGATATGAGCCTCCGAAGTCGAGTCAATGCAGCAGAGCATTTACTTTACGCGATCGCGATAGGCTTTCCGCGATCGCGATTCACTGTCCCGTTTCTCACATTTTACTCACCGCGATCACGACCAATTCCCCGCGATCGTGTAGACCGCTGCTGTAGCCAAAAACCAGCAGTTATAAATGGCCTAGAAATGGTCCCAAACCACCCCGAAACTCACCCGAACGTACCAATAAGTCTGGAAACATAACACGGACTTAGTCAAGGCCTCAAATCACATCTACAACGCCGAAAACACGAATCGTGCAAGAATTAAACTTTATGAACTCTGAAATTTCTAACTTTCACATCCGATGACGAAACCTATCAAATCACGTCTGATTGACCCAAATTTTGCACACAAGTCACATTCGACATTACAGACCTGCTCCAATTAGGAATTTCATTCCGACCCCGATATCAAAATTTCCACTTCCGGTCGGATTTTCTCAAAAACCTTCAAATTTCTATCTTTAGCCAAATGACTTCAAAATGAATTTCGGACATCCGTATTCACTTCCGATCGCGCTCCCAACTCTAGAATCACCATACGTAGCTATTCCCAGACTCGGAATCCCAAACGGACATCTATAACACTGAAATGCCTTGCAACCCATTCATGAAGGCCTTCTAAAATGCTAACTTCCACACAATACGCCGAAACGCTCTCGGGTTATCCAAAACTCGATCTGGACACACACCCAAATCCGAAATCATCATACGAACCCGCCGGAACCTTCAAATCATGATTCGGAGATCGTTTACTCAAAATTCCAATCTTAGTTGATTTCACCAACTCAAGGCTTCTGTAATGAGAATTTTCTTTCCAAACCAACTCTAAACTTCCTGACATTCAATTCCGACCATGCCCACCGGTCATAATACCTGAAACGAAGCTGCTCACGGCCTCAAACCGCTAAACGACGCGCTAGATCATGAAATGACCGGTTGGATCGTTACATTCTCCCCCACTTAAACCGACGTTCGTCCTCGAACGTGCTATGAACTGCTCTGGAGCTTCCTGAAATCACTGTTTAACATCTCGAGCACCTATCCGTGCTGTCACAACCCAGTTGAACACATAAGCTTGATAAAATCTAAAGATTTCCTTTTTATCCATATAATGAGCTCATAATTCATTCAAACATCTGAAATTTCTCTAGCCAGGCCTAGTTTCAATATATATATATATATAAGCACTGCACCAACTAGCACATGATATACCCGATCATAACTGTATACCCTTGCCGAATCGGCACCATGCACCGCACAATTCATCATCTTACCACAATGATGCTCCCTGAACCTTAATAGCCAAAAAAAAAAATCCACGAATCTGATGCTCCGTATGAACCTCATAACAAATATACATACACTCTGCTATAATGCTGACGATACCACCACAACAGAGGAAATGTGCAGAAATTCATACCCAACTGCAGAGTTATTAAGTCCTTGAATACTTCATCTTGACTAGAATCATCACTTTAGTATGAACCTGAATAATGGTATTCGTTCTTTAATATACACTTCACATTAGCTCATCGCACTGGTCCCTGATCCGAAAATCTCGTCTCACCCAGTATGAATTGCTCAGACAACAAACCACCCCAACATGACCAACAACCTCACATGATATCATATCGCGCCAATAAGCCATAACTCGAACACGATAATAAGAAAGGACTCAAGAAGGAACTATTCAGCTCACGCAATTAATATGAATTCTTACCAGAAAATAGGAATTAAAACATAAGAAAATAAATATAGGAACCTTACTCATCATCACACTGTTGCGGCGTGCAACCCGATCCGATTAACATACACGTGGCGGCGTGCCACCCGATCCCAAATAACATACTTGTGGCGGCGTGCCACCCGATCCAAATAACATAAAACTCACGTAAGGAAATATATATAGAGCTGATTCACTCACTATTACCAATTACTGAATATTGATCACAAGCACGCTAAGTGCATAATACCATCCTGGGGAAACTAATAGAGCCGTATGCAACAAAACTCAAGCACAACTGAGGTGCGATATATATATATATATATTTACACACACTCTAGATATCAAGAGCTATCCTGCTCACATAACATCCCCACTACGCGGGACCTCAACACATAAGAAATTATCAAGCCATTTCACAACTCGCACGGCACAATCACAATAACACATGAATTCGACGAACACGGAACAACACCCGCTGTCCTAATATCTTTCCATGAAAAGCGCTCTATTGAAAGGAACATGCCTGGCCTATACGCAGCCCATAATCATATTTAAATCGATCCACAAACATTGAGCTACCTTGCTCCCAGAAACTAAGCTTATAGCTTTTGCCTGGGTCCATATTAACCCACCTTCTCTCATAATACACGGGAACAACCATCATCACCGGGACTAACACCCCATAATCCATAATCATTTGAACCGAACGCCCTCCAGGCGTAAATTCTCAATTAAGAAATGTTGCACTTCTTCATACTCGACCCAAATCTGAAATCCATCAAGTGACTACATGTCACACTCATACAATTTTTTCGCGATCATGCTTCCACGACCTTCCACATAAGGCAACAAGTCTGCACATCCATAACACCGACCGTACTATGGCTGCAAAACACATCAAGATCCCATGACCAGGGTACTAAGCCTCTTCCACCGAATATCAATCTCAGGTGAAACTGAAGATACTACCAGCTTACACTGAACTTTCGAATCACTTTGTCTTGCTCTTCCGAGCTCATGACATCCTGGTGAACACCGAACCGCGATCTTGATTCTTACATTCAATTCTACCCTGACTAGAGCTCCCAACATGCCGATATGGAGTATCATAGGAATTTCATCATATTTCCTGAACCACTGATAGAGTGAACACTTTATCATGAATAAAGCTTTTACTTACCTCAATTAACGGGAATCATAATAACACACGAGCGAACTTTCACAATCTCAATGCGTGAAAATCTTTAAGTAGAAGTCTGAACCACCATAAACCTCCCGGAAACCCGCCTACACCTGACAGGCCATAACACCCGAATGCTCCCAAATCAAATTCATTACGACGGCTGACATGCCCCACATACATATGCACAACCATACACATACTCAAACACACCGAATGAACTGATCATTGCTGCACATGTGCCATTTCAAACATGGCTAACCCATCTATCTTCTTTTAATCATCTTAATTGCCTCACAAATAGTAGTAACTTCCTTAAACTAATGGCAACCTCAAACCTCAATGATCCCGAGTGACCTTGATTCACGAGACCATGCTGCCTAAATCCCGCAACCCATCTCATACCCTCCAAGTAACCTTCTACAACTCGGGGTCCATTTCTCTTATTCTTCCAATACCAGTCTGCACACTGAAAATAAGACTAAACACTCCAACCATTCTCCCTTTCTTAGCAATCACGATGCAAAAGCTCAATTCTTAATCATACTGCCGTCTCCAACCCTTAAGAACCGCGTACTCAAATTTGTGAATTCACTAGGACCGCTGCTGAGAGTCACGCACTCTGACTAGCCCCGAATACAATCAACTCCAAGGCTCTCCTAGCACATGAACACCCTTCAGCGAAGCACGTGACTGAGTCGCTACCCTTACAACTTGCCTATGCCTTAAGCACGAATTCTTAGTCTTCCAAAGCCTTACCCTGGTCAAATAGGACCGACTTTTCACACACTTATCGAATGCCATGCTCAATTACCGCTTTACTCATTTCCCTTAGCTATAACAACTTTCCAATGCCGACAATGCGCAACTCCATGAGGACACAACCCCACAACCCAACTGCAGGTGGTGGGACTCCCCCACTTTGGTTAACCTCATTCCTTTAGGCACTATCTGGCTTCCTTTCCTTATGCTTGGCCTTTTAGAAATGGCACCACCAGCTATCACTTTTCACGTATCTTCCTTCATTGCGTACTTCTCAATTGCGTCCTCAATTCAACATCCTTCTCTGTAGCTCTTTGAACCAGTAGATCACCACAACTTCAAACTCACCGAAGATTATTTTTCTCGAGCTACTTTCATTAGAGGTAACTATTCAATTCTGAACTACTACACACCGTGATCTCTGACAACTTCTTATTCAACACCGCTTCACATCACTCTAACCCCATGCGACCGAAGAGCTATAACACCGACAAATTTTACATATCCTATTCGATCAAACAACGATACCACAACACAGGTGAATACTCCATTTTTCTCGATAGCACAAAGCTTACTACTTTATCAATCCTAACCGGACCATTCATAGTCTAAGTGCCTTTCCTCCACCGGAACTAAAATACTGAAATCTTGAAACCACGCCATGAGAAGACCTCCCTTCAAGTCATTAATTGCCTCTACATATGGGCAAGCATCCTACCATCCTATCAACACCGTGCGATATCCAATCGTAAGCATCATAACAACCCGATCATAGCCTCAAAGTCCTCAGAAACACAATTACTGGGATGAAACAACATATTATTCTTCTGCAGGGCAACAACAACAGCCCCAACAAACTGCACATGGAAAACATCTCGCACCATATCCGTAGCACCATTTCAATTCCTCAAATCCTCGAATCATAGCAAGAGCTTCACGACGTATAAGATTGAGTAGGAAGAACATAGGCATAAGCCTTAATGGAATCAAATAGCACGATGAGGAATCAAGAAGGGAAGTACTCCTACAGCCCTGTAGCCTCTCGAAGATAAGTACAGACGTCTCCGTACCGATCCGCAAGACTCTACTAGACTTGCTCATGACTTGTGAAACCTAAGGAAACCTAGTGCTCTGATACCACGTTGTCACGAACAAAAACCTATGGGTTGTGATGGTGCCGGACACTACTGTCAGGCAAGCCAACCCCTTAGTCAATTGAAATACCTTCCTGCTTAACATTTTCGATATCATGCTCTTCTTACACTTCAAAACCAAATAATTTTAATTTTTCGTGAATCAAATACGGTAGGGTTTCAACCTACTATAACAAGAGAAATACCAACACATCCCTTGAACCCGGTGACACAAGTACATGAGCAATTTCTAAGAATTTATACACTTACACAACTCTTGTCCGAGAAATAAATAGTACAAAGGCAATAGAGGTACAATGTAAAGCTATAGAAAGACGGAGACTCTGACAGCTGCGGAACGCCTCCGGATGAATGAAGCCCGAGTAAGTCTCCAGATCAATCACTGTACTATGAATGTACCTGTGCAAAAAAAATGCACAGCAAGTGTAGCATGAGTACATATACATATATGTACCCAGTGAGTATCCCACCCAATCTCGAAGAAGTAGTGACGAGAGGTCGACTCGATACTCACTAAGGTCCAATAATAGCAATATGACAGAATATGATGAAAGCAGTTGGCATGTGAAGACATTTAAGCAGCGAACTACACATATAAAGCATTGAAGGCTGAGCAATTTTTAAAAATACGTAAATACCCACACCCATTCCCATTTTCCTCAAATATCAAAGTAAATGACGGTTTCCACTTCCTTTTCCTCAGATGTCTGACAAATCCATATCTTTAAAATAGTACCAAATGATTTTACGTACATAGGAGTAAGGAAATAAACAACAGGTGAATATCAAATAAGGTGATCCAGGTGATAACTGAAAATGAACACCAATGTATCTTATCCTCCTCATAACAAATACCTAACTATCCCATTATAAGTGGCTCAGAACTCAAGTGGTCATACACATACCAGGACAAGATAACCGGCCGGAGTCATAAGGGTGGTCATAAGGACTGAGGTCATAAGCTAACCCACGATCGGGAATCATACCTGCTACCTGTGTGCTGACTTGATATAATAAGCTAACACACGACCGCGCATCATACCTGCGACTCGTGTGCTCACTCAATCATAATAAGCTGACCCACGATCGCGCATCATACCTGCGACTCGTGTGCTGACTCGATAATAATAAGCTGACCCACGATCGCGCATCATACCTGCGACTCGTGTGCTGACTCGATAATAATAAGCTGACCCACCGCCGCGCATCATACCTGCGACTTGTGTGCTGAATCGATAATAATAAGCCGACCCACAGCCATGCATCATACCTGCGACTTGTGTGCTGACTCGATAAAAAGTGCATATATATATATATATATATATATATATATATATATATAAGTACATATGTGGACCAATTCATCAGTGAACTCAACAGGACTGTGCCAATACAATGAATAATCGATTGTGATGTAAATCACAGTGACTTACGTTTCCATACCATTTCAGCAGTACTATACAATTCATAACACATATAAAGTACAAGTAGGGCACATATAGGCATGCTTGTGAATACGAAGGCTGCCCGACGTAGCAATATAGTCGCCTCGTACGGACTCTCGTCACTCGGTACGTACGTGGCCCCCACCACATGAATACACAACAATAAGGAACCTATGGGGACATTTACCCCTTACAAGATTGGAAATGATACTGACCTCGTGATGAAACCACCCCTTAAATCAAGGATGCGCCCGAATCTCCGAAATCTACCCTCGACGGCTCGCAACTAGCCAAATATAGCATAATTGAATCAATTTCAATTCAAATAAGAAGAATTAACCAATAAACGCAAAATTAGGCATTCTTGAAGGATTATGGAATTTCGGCCCCGGGCCCACACGACCGGATTCCGAAATTTCTTGAAGATAATCTCTACCCGAGGCTTTACTAGCTCAATCACACAATTTACTCCAATATTCATGCTCAATTTGTGGCTAAAAATCCAATTTACCAAATTTCTAGGTTTCCTTCAAAATACTAATTTTTCCACAATTTTTTTCATGTTTAATCTCATGTATAAACCTTGAATTAACTTGGAAATGAGAAGGAACCACTTACCTCTTGATGCTTGATGAAAATCACCCTTTGAAATCCTCCAAAATCACTCCAACCAAGTGAAGAAATGAGGAAAAATAAGCTAAAACCCGCTAAAATATCATTGTGCCCAGGTATGTACTCATCGCGATCGCAGAAAATGCTTCGCGATCGCGGAGAACAATTTTCCAGCCCAAAATTTGCTCTTCGCGATCGCGGAGAACAATTGCCCAGCCTGCCCGGACATCCTCCAGTGGAATAGCCATAACTTTTTGCAAACAACTCCAAATAACAAATGGTTAAATGTTCTGAAAACTAGACTCAAATATCTACAACTTTCATGTGTTATTCATCTCGCACTTCCTTATATACCTTTAGATATAATCTGGCAAAGTCAGCCTATGTGCAACACAACTTTCTTCTTCATCTTCCCGGACACTCTGTAGTATAACAGCCATATCTCTTTATATACAAATCTAAATCATGAATGGTTTACATTTCTAGAAACTAGACACAAAAGGCTACAACTTTCATTTTACATCATCTCACAATTCCTTATACATTGTGAGATATGATCCTCCTAAGTCGAGTCTGTACAGCGGAGTATTTACTCTACGCGATCGCGAAAGGCTTTCCGCGATCGTAATTCACTATCCCGTTTCTCACATTTTACCCACCGCGATCGTGACCAATTCCCCGCGATCGCGTACAACACTGTTGTAGCCAAAAACCAGCAGTTATAAATGGCCTAGAAATGGTCCCAAACCACCCCGAAACTCATCCGAGCCCCTCGGAACCCTGCCTGAACGTAACAACAAGTCTGGAAACATAACATGGACTTAGTCGAGGCCCTAAATCACATCAACAATGCCGAAAACACAAATCGTGCAAGAATTCAACTTTATGAACTTTGAAATTTCTAAATTTCACATCCGATGCCGAAACTTATCAAATCACATCCGATTGACCTCAAATTTTGCACACAAGTCACATTCGACATTACCAACCTGCTCCAACTTTCGGAATCGCATTCCGACCCCGATATCAAAATTTCCACTTCCAGTCGAATTTTCTCAAAAAACTTCAAATTTCTATATTTAGCCAAATGACTTCAAAATGACTTACGGACATCCGAATTCACTTCCGATCGCGCTCCCAACTCCAGAATCACCATACGAAGCTATTCCCAGACTCCGAATCCTAAATGGACATCTATAACACTGAAATGCCTTGCAATCCAAATTTCATGAAAGCCTTCTAAAATGATAACTTCCACAATATACGCCGGAATTCTCTCGGGTTATCCAAAACTCGATCCGGACACACACCCAAATCCGAAATCATCATACGAACCTGCCGGAACCTTCAAAACCTAATTCGGAGATCGTTTACTCAAATTCCAATCTTAGTTGATTTCACCAACTCAAGGCTTCTGTAATGAGAATTTTCTTTCCAAACCAACTCTAAACTTCCTGAAATTTAATTCCGACCACGGCCACTGGTCATAATACCTGACACGAAGCTGATCACGGCTTCAAACCACTGAACGACACGCTAGATCACGAAACGACCGGTTGGGTCGTTACAAAAAATGTTTGTGAGAGTGTGTGTCTTTGTGAATATGTCCGTTTTTTCTGTCATTGTAAATATTGAGAGTTGGGACCTTCTTTCTCGTTAGGGCACCTGAACCGTGATGTCTGACAGAAGTTGAGTTCTTGAAGTCGGATGCTAGTTGACTCAGCTGAGATTAAGATTTTGTCAAATTGGTTGAGGTTCAAAGTTCACAAGTTGATTAGCTTCCTTGTATATAATAATGATTGTTCATAATGGGTAAATAAACGAAAATGCATGCTTGTGGGTACTAAGAATTAACACCGTCCTTGGTAATTATTGTTTCCGGTCTTGTAGTTGGAGTCTAGGTTAGGATACAATCGTTTTAGTTTCTTGAGGACAAGCAAGAGTTTAAGTTGGGGGTGTTGATGTGCCGGAGAATTTCGGCACATTTAATACCAAATTGCTTAGATTTTAGCTTGTTTTAAGTGCATTTATCTTTAATACTTATGGAATTTTGATGTTTTGTAGTGCATGAGGTTTGAAACTCAAGAACATGTAAAAGAGATCAAAAAGCTGAAAAAAATAAGAAAAAGACATGATGCGATCGCATAATCAACACGGGGGGACCGCATATTTGCTATGCGGACCGCATAATGCGCAGGTAGACCGCATAGTTCAACAGACTGTTTGGAAAAAATTCAAGTGCAAAAATGTGGTCCATTATGCGATCGCGTAATTGGTTTGCGAGCCGCATAATGGACCGCAAACCTCCAATGCCAAAAGCTGAGCTTAGAAATGCGATGCAATTATGCGGTCGCATATCAACAATGCGGATCACACAACATGAATGTGGCGACGCACCTAGAAATTAGGGTTTGTATCTGCGATGGCTCCGTGAAGAATGCAAACCGCATTCCTGTTATGCGACAGGAATGTGGTCGCCTAGTTGACCTAGAAGGGCAATTTTGTCCGTTTTTCACCTCGAATTGTAGCCCACTATAAATAGATTTATTGGGGTTTTGTGGGTCATTCTTGTATGGTTTTTGAGCTACAATACACTCATTGAATATTCTTTTATTTTGGAAGCTTTAGAAGTAAAGATTTTTGTATTTCGTAAGCTTTATGACTTAATCGAATTAAAACATCAGGAAATGCTAGACATATGATGACCTAACATGATATAGAAACTTATACATGTGACATACGCGCCTATAAGGCTGACATGACCATTTGTAAACTCAAATCATAGGCTGACAAGGACATACAAGTATCCATATACCTGACATTTGTCGACAAGCCTCTAAGAGTACATAAACATCAAAAAGGTCTGGACAAGGCCCCGCCATACCATTCAATGCATGTCCCAATCATACTGACCAAATAGGCAACTCCGGAGCAAGTAGAGTGCAACAACACCTTCCATTGAGCTGATAGCCTACTAGGAGGACTGTCAACATGTTTATCGAGACCTGCGGGTATGAAACGCAGCTTCCCCAAGAAAAATGGATGTCAGTACGAATAAAGTACAGAGTATGTAAGGTAGAAAATCATAACTAAGAAAAATAATGTAAAGAGAGATGTAAGAGATACAACCTGTAGCTTCTGAGTGCCTCTGAGAGATAGTGACATGAAATGCGTGATACATATATATACATAATCTTTTAAAAATATCCGCCTATGTGGGCATCATCATCATCATATCATACACGGCCTCGAAGAGGACTTGGTAAAAACATACCCGGCCATCATAAGGCTCAGTAGAATCGTACCCGGCCACGTGGAGCTCGGTAAACCCAACTGATCTGTGGTTGCACAATAGGTGTCGTACTCGACCGACTAAAGTGCGGCTCGGTAGAGTAAAATAGATACTATATATAATGCATGTTAGACTCATGGAATCACGCTCTAAATCTTTCGGAGTGATGTAAGGTAGTTGCAACTTTGATTAACATTATGGACATCATACCATCAAGATGAACTTCACTAGGAATCAAGGATCATACATACTTTCTTAGAATAACTTTGTAAGGAAAGAACAACATGTACAACCTTAGTTTCTAGGAGTAGATTCATTATGAAATAGCGTATCGTTCACGTTCGTTTCACTTTAGATCATGCCAAAAGAAAGAAGGAAGTGCCTTAACATACCTTATCACAATCTTCCCACTCACCAAGTTGAACTCGCCTCTTCTCACCTTAGTCTACAACAACAATAATAATACTATCATTAAGTTACGAAAGGTACAACTATCACACAACGAATGACAAGCTTATGTTGTATAAAACGGGCATCATGTTCCCTATTATCCTTACTTTCTTCAAATTCAAGATAACAACAAAACCACAAGAAAACAACAAAAAGAACAACAACATATATACATTATTTTCCAGCCTTATATACACCACAAAATACACAAAATAGCCCAACACACTGTAATCTCTTCATACACAAAACGACCACCGTAGTAGTGTCAAACGACCCGGAAATGTTATGACGAACGACCAGCCCACCACCCTACATCTATATGGTTTTTCTCCACAACCTTCCTCCTCGAAGACCTTAGCTATTCCCGGATGTCCGAGGGTTGAGTGGAGAGGTTCTTCTGATTATGTGCCTAGCAGGGTGATTTCCTACCTGAAGGATCAGTGTATGGTTGAGAAGGGGTGTTTATCATATCTGGATTTTGTGAGGGATGTTAATGGTGAAACTCCTGCTATTGATTCGGTTCCTGTGGTCCATGACTTTCTGGACGTGTTTTCTGCAGACCTGCCAGGCATGCCACCTAACAGGGACATTGATTTTGGTATTGACCTGGTGTCAGTCACTCAACCTATTCCTATTCCACCTTATTGTATGGTACCAACGGAGCTAAAGGAATTAAAGGAGCAGTTTCAGGAACTCCTAGATAAGAGGTTCATTCGGCCTAGTGTGTCACCTTGGGGTGCACTGTTGTTGTTTGTAAAGAAGAAGGATGGTTCTATGCGTTTGTGTTGATTATCGGCAGCTGAACAGAGTTACGGTGAAGAACCAGTATCCCTTGCCTAGAATAGATGACTTGTTTGATTAGTTGCAGGGTGCCAGGGTATTTTCCAAGATTGAATTGCGTTCCGATTATCACCAGTTGAAGATTCAGGGGCCAGACATTCCGAAGACTGCTTTCAAGACTAGATATGGTCATTATGAGTTTCTGGTTATGTCATTCGGGCTGACCAATGCCCCAGCAGCCTTTATGCACTTGATGCATAATATATTCCGTCCTTATCTGGATTCTTTCATCATCGTGTTTATTGATGATATCTTGCTGTATCCCAATCTCGGGAGGATCATGAGCAGAATTTGAGAGTTGTGCTTCAGACCTTGAGAGAGTAGAGATTGAATGCAAAATTTTTGAGGTGTGAGTTCTTGATTGATTCAGTAGCGTTCTTGGGGCACGTGGTGTCTAGTGAGGGTATTCAGGTTGATCCGAAGAAGGTATAAGCGGTGAAGATGGCCTAGACGGCCATCAACTACCGAGATTCGTAGCTTCCTTGGTTTGGCAGGGTACTATTGCCGTTTTGTAGAGGGATTTTCATCTATTGCAGCACCTATGAACAAGCTAACCCAGAAGGGTACCCAGTTCAGATGGAATGAGGAGTGTAAGGAGAGCTTTCAGAAGCTCAAGTCAGCTTTGACTACAGCTCCGATGTTGGTTTTTCCTACGGGTTCAGGTTCTTATACAGTTTACTGTGATGCCTCGAGAGTTGGCCTTGGGGCGGTTTTGATGGAGGATGATAGGGTGATTGCCTACGCATCCAGACAATTGAAGGTGCACGAGAAGAATTATCCAGTGCACGATCTTGAGCTAGCAGCTATTGTTCACGCCTTGAAGACTTGGCGTCATTATTTATATGGAGTGCATTGTGAGATTTTCACTGATCACCATAGTTTCCAGCATCTGCTTAAGCAGAAGGAGGTGGTTGGAGCTTCTTGAGGATTATGACCTCACTATCTTATATCATCCGGGGAAGGCTAATGTAGTGGCCGATGCTGAGTCGTAGAGCTGAGAGTTTGGGGAGTTTAGCCTACCTTCTAGTAGCAGAGGGACCTTTAGCACTTGATGTTCAAGCTTTAGCGGGTCAGTTTGTGAGATTTGATCTATCTGAGCCCCCGCGGGTATTGGCTTGTGTAGCCTCCAAGTCTTCTCTTTATGATCAAATTACAACACACCAGTATGATGATCCACACTTGCTTGTTCTTCAGGATAGGGTCTGTCGCGGTGATGCCAGGGATGTGGTTATTGGTGATGATGGGGTCATAAGGATGCAGTGCCGAATTTACGTGCCCAATGTGGATGGGTTTTCAGATTTGATTCCATCAATCCGGGTGTGGCAAAGATGTATCAGGATCTGAGACAACATTATTAGTGGAGGCGGATGAAGAAAGATATTGTTGAGTTTGTGGCTCGGTGTCTCAACTGTCAACAGGTGAAGTATAAGCACCAGAGACCAGGTGGATTGCTTCAGAGATTAGATATTCCGAGTGGAAGTGGGAGCGAATCACCATGGACTTCGCAGTTGGGCTCCCACAGACTTCAAGGAGGTTTGATGCTATATGGGTTATTGTGGATCGACTGACCAAGTCCAACATTTTATTCCTGTTGGTACTACTTATTCTTCGGAGCGGTTAGCTGAGATCTATATCAGGGAGATTGTCCGATTGCACGGGGTTCCAGTTTCTATCACTTCTGACAGAGGTACTCTGTTCACATCTCAGTTTTGGAGGGCCGTGCAGAGGGAGTTAGGTACCCAGGTTGAGTTGAGCACAACATTTCATACTCAGACCGTCGGGCAGTCGTAGCGTACTATTCAAATTTTGGAGGATATGTTGCGGGCCTATGTCATGTATTTTGGGGGTTTATGGGACAAATTTCTTCCACTCGTGGAGTTTGCATATAATAATAGTTATCAGTCGAGTATCCAGATGGCTCTATATGAGGCTTTATATGGTAGGAGGTGCAGATCTCTGGTTGGTTGGTTTAAGCCGGGCGAGGCTACGCTATTGGGCACAGACTTGGTTCAGGATGCGTTGGGTAAGGTAAAATTGATTCAGGATCACCTTCGCATGGCGCAGTCTAGGCAGAAGAGTTATGTGGACCGGAAGGTCCGAGATGTGTCTTTCATGGTTGGGAAGAAGGTATTGTTGAAGGTGCCACCCATGAAGGGTGTTATAAGGTTCGGGAAGAGGGGAAATCTGAGTCCCCGGTTTATTTGGCCTTTTAAGGTGCTTCAGAGGTTGGGGAGGTATGTTTCTAGACCAGTTCGAGGATGAACGTTTGTTTAAGAGGGGGAGGAGGTAACGGTCCGACCGGTCGTTCCGTGAGATAAGCCCAGTTTCCCCCATTTCTGCTTTATCATATGTTTCTTAGCCTATTTATGTTGTGTTGGGTCGATTGGTTCGGGTTCAGATTGGTTGTGGTGAGAACTAAGACACTTAGTCTCTTAAATTAGCTTAATAGTTGAGAAAGTCAACTAGGAGTTGACTTATCGGTAAACGACCCCGGAATACGGATTTGATGGCTCAACGAGCTTCATTAGGTGATTTTGGACTTAGGAGTGTGTTCGGAATGAATTTTTGATATCCGGTGTAGAATTAGGCTTGAATTTGCGAAAGTTAGTTTTTTGCGATTTTCGGTCTGCAGGGGAAAATAGGCTATAGGGTCAGGAATGGAATTCCGACAGTTAGATCAGGTACGTAATGTCATTTTGGATATGTGTGCAAATTTTTAGGTCAATCGGATGTGTTTTGGTTGGTTTCGGCATCATTGGCGGGATTTAGAAGTTTCGAAGTTCATAGGCTTGAATTTGATGTGATTATAGTGGTTTTGGTTTTGGTGTTTCGAAGGCTCAACTAAGTTCGAATGGGATTATGGGATGTGTTGGTATGTTTCGTTAGGGCCCCGAGGGGCCCAGGATTTATTTCGGATGGTTAACGGAGTGTTGGACTTAGGAATTACAGCAAAATTGTTGCTGGTGTGTTTTTGCTGGTGTGGCCACACCTGCGGAAGGGGAGCCGCAGGTGCGATGGCCGCATGTGCGAAGACCATTGCGTAGGTGCGAGAAGTGGCCAGGCTGGAGGAGTCCACAGGTGCGAAGCATGGGCCGCACCTTCGAAGCCGCAGGTGCGGGTGAGGCACCGCAAGTGCGAGAATTTGACTGTTAGCGATTTTTGCGGATGCGCACCTAGGACCGCAGGTGCGAAAAATGGTCTGTAGGTGTGGATTAACTGGACAGAAAGTAGAAATTGGTGCCTCCGCAAAATTTTGGGCATTTCTTTCATTGTTGCATGCGAGTTGAGCTAGTTTGAGAGCAAATTTAAGGAGGAATTCGAGGGTCTTCAGTGGAGGTAAGTTTCTCGGATTAAAAACTTGTTTCTATGTTATTTTCTGACAGATTAGGCTTGGGATTTGAGGAATTAAATTAGAAAAGTTGGTAAAATGGGAGGAAGAATTTTGAAATTCTTTTGGTAATTTGAGTGGGCAATTGTGGCCTGATTATGGTGTTCTTGGTATGTATAGCCCTATCAAGCCTGCTTTCCTCGATAAAAGCCCACAGAAGGGCCAAAGCACAACAAGCCTACTCATCATCAAATCAAGTCCAAGCCCATGCAAAAATGACCTCATTGTCATGGGAGCCCTTTTCTTACTCCTCAATATAGTCGCAGGTTCTATACATTAAGATTTGCAGAACCTATTCAGGAGCTGGGGAATCGGCTTGCAAGGAAAATCTTGATTGAAAGTCCATATCATTTTATTTTCCTCTATCTCCGGCTAGAAAAGAATTTTTACGTTAAACTTTGATGTCTCACTAGTTTAGATACGACGAGATAGAGTCGTGGGAGGATGAGGATTCTAGTGATGTAAATTTTATGGACTTCCAAGACGTGAGCCCGGGGCATGGATTTGGCCGAATTTCGAGAATTGTGTTAAAATTCATATTTTTTCGATTGGGTTTTATTTCGTTAGCATATATTGATGATGTTAATCTGATTTTGGTTTGATTCGGAGCATTTGGGAACCAATTCGAGGGGTAAGCGCATCGCGGAGTAGCTTTTGGGCTGTTTTGAGGTAAGTAACGATTGTAACTCGAAACCTGAGGGTGTGACACCACGTTATTTGATACTATATTGGTAAATGAGGTGATGCACATGCTAGGTGACGAGCGTGGGGGCATCCACCGATAGGGATTGTGACTTGGTCCGTCCCGTAGCGACTATTAAGTCGCGTATTCGATTTGATACCTTACGACATCCTGTCTTTTAGAAGTTTATACTTGTTTATGGGCCGTGAGCGATGTCTAGGGCCTCGTGTCGACCTGTTTTGACCCTTAGGAGTACTTTTACACTATTATACAACTATCATGTTAGAATATCTGTGAACTCATTCATGTTTACCACTTGTTGTTATTTTCACTATTATCACACTGCTTTGAAACTTTGAGAAGTATTTTGGGCTGAGTCCAGTGAGTTAAGATAAATTGCCCAAGTGGCTTGTGAGGATGAATGAGTCAGGATGAGAGCCGAGTATTTTAGGAAAGTTATGGATCGGGCTGCACGCCGTAGCAATATATATGTCTAGGCCGAGAGCCGAGTATGTGAGGATAGCTGTGGGTCGGGCTGCACACCGCAACAATATATATGTTATATATTACATATGGATCGGGCTGCACGCCATAGCAATATATATATTATGTATGGGTCGGGCTGCACGCTGCAACAATATATATTGTATATGGATCAGGTTGCACGCCACTACAACGTACATATTGGATCGGGCTGCACGCTGTAACAAATATAGCGTTTGGGTTGAAGGAGCCCCTCCAGGAGTCTGTACACCCCCAGTGAGCGCAGTGGACTATCATATGGATCGAGTTGCACACCGCAGCGTATGTTATAAGAATCGGGCTTCACGCAACAATAATATATATATATATATATATATATATATGTGTGTGTGTGTGTGTGTGTGTGTGTGTGTGTGTGTGTGTGTGTGTGTATGTTGGATCGGGCTGCCCGCCGCAGTAGTTGTGTGTATTCATTATACCTGCTGAGTACGAGTGTTTAAGTGAGAGCATGAGATACTGATAGTAGAGTCACGAGTGACTGAGAGGCTTTCCCGACATGCTTTATTGTGAGTGATACTGTGCCCGAGGGGCTTATATTTCATGAAAATGTTGTTTTTCACTCTTCTTTACACTAAGCCTCTGATGATAAATGTTGGATAAATGTTTTTGTACGACATTTTTAAATGGTAACTGGAGTTTCATGAAATACCCGGAAATGTAAATTCCTGACTTGATTTACTTATTTCCACACTCACTTATTATATGGATTTACATGATTTATAAATGCTCGTCACTACACTCAAGTTTTTAGTTACTTTGGTTACTTACTGAGTTGGCGTACTCACGTGTCTCCCTGCACCTCTGTGTGCAGATCCGGGTACCGGACCATCTCACTAGTTATTTTCTGGACGAGCATGGAGTAGTTCGCGGATCGAGGTAACTGCTCAGCGTCCCCAGCTCACCTTCTTTCTTTTCCTCAGTCCATAGTTTTTGTCTTTTGTACTTCTGGCTTTTGTTGTAGCAAGTCACTATATTGTACATTGTATTTACAGTCTTAGATACTCATTACAGTTGACTCCAGGTTTTGGGAAAGTGTATAATTTGTTCATCTCATTCTGCTATTTTAAAATTCGCTAATTTTGGGAAATTATGAAATATATATATTGATAACCTGATATTGTTGGCTAGCCTAGTTCCATGATAGGCACCATCACGACCTGCTTAGGATTTAGGATCGTGACAAATAAATATTTTGAAATAATATTCAATTAATAAATACATATTTTAAAAAATAAACTAACTATTAATTTTGGAATTAATAATTTAGTATTTGTATTATGTAATTACAAATATACTTGCTATCTTTAGATTATTAAAGTGACTTTCATATACATCACGTAGGCTTTATAATCAATTTAGTGAATTGCTCCATAATTCTAATTAGTTAGATTACCATGCTAACAATTCAAAATTAGTATTTTATAGATAATTATAGTAATCAGTAGTATATTTGCTAATTATAATTTTACTATATTTTATTAAAAATAATTAAGTTTACTTTTTAATTTCGAAGAGGTTAAAGACAAAATGGCTATAATTGCAATTGCACTCCTAAACACAAATTGGCTATTTTATAAATCAAAATTTTCCTAATATATCATCCCAATATGAAAGTAACACAGGTGCAATTCCTTCACTCTCCACTTTGGCAATCCATGCCACTCCCACTGAATCAATCCACTTCTGCCACATCACACGTCTCCCACTCTCACAAAATAAATACAACAAATCAGAGTCGTTCATTTCTTAGATCAACGACCTAAGACTTTTAACCTTATTTCCACTTTAATTTTTAACACCTAGGGATTTAATCTCCACCATTGAACATAAGGATCCAACAACCACAAAACATTCCTTTAAAAAATGTTTAACACCAAAATACCAGGACCATTGATCTAAAAGATCAATGGCCCAGATATAACCTCCTAAGCTTAACTTAGAGACGACATCCCAAATCTCTTAACCCTAATTTCATTTTTTCACTCCCACAACTGCCTCCTTTTCATCTTTACCTCTTTCTTCTCTCCATCTCTCATGAACATCAATGAAGAGACCTTTCAAAAATCCGTGCAAGTTCATGAAATCTCTCATCACACGCCTCTCATGCTTCCCTATCCATGATTCACGCTGAATTTTCCTTTTTTGTTCTTCAAATCTGAAGTACCATATTATGAACCTTATCATTGAGACACCATTTCGTCTTTGTTATCTCAAGTCCGTAGAACCACTCGCTTTGCCCCTAAGCTACGAAGCCTAAGATTTTCTTTTCCATTTCATTGATTAAATTTCAAAACTGCTAATTCAAAACCCTAGACCAAATGATGCAAGGTTGAATCCTCAAAGATTCTTTGTGCTTTGTCAAATTTTGTGCCATGTGTTACATTTTGCATTTTCATACGTTAAGGTTTCGTCGTAAGTTAATGGATGTAGACTCGGGAATTCGATTATTTTTGAGATTATAAGAATTTATGCTATTTATAACAGCCGATAAGTAAGTACCGTGAAGGTTAGAGGGTAAATGAATAAAAGAAAATGAGTCTCGTTGAATGTTGTCAATTTGGGATAAAATACGGTCCAAGCTATAATACCCGATATTTATGGAGTAGTGCCATACAAGGTACCACATGACCATGATAGTAAGATGTATAAATTGTGTTAAAAGAGATTAGTATTTAAAGTAATTTGAGATAATTCTTAATTATGTGGGTAATTGGTTAATTTTTGGACTAGTGGGGGGTTAACAAGTTAATTAAGGAAAATGGTGGACAATTATTGGGTGGGAAATCCCTCCCCCCCACCCGACGTAGCAGCAAGCTATGCCCAACAAATGACAAATAACTCTTGAATCATGTATCAAGGTGGAACATTTAAGAGAGTTTGTGGCTAGGTAATCACCTAAGTAGGGCCCACATCCACCGAGATTTAAATAAGGAGATGTTGATATCTCTACAATATAAGGAAAGAAGTATTCAACAAATTCATACAAGAATATATATGATAGTAACGTGATTTGCTACAACAAAATTCATACAAGACTACTTAATACTATAGCAACGTGAGATTTTTTATTCTAAGGGAGTACAACGTAATCTTTCTCAAGATCATACAGATATTTCCCTATTTTCAATCTCGTCGTTACGTGTTTCGTTGTGATTGACATGTGTTAGAGTGATTGTCAAGAGAATCGACTCAGGTATGTTAAGGATATCCCTTCTTTCTTTTTGGATACAAATGAACGAGCAAATGCACAGCTTTCATAAATAACACTATTCATAGAAGTACTAGGGGTGCCTATGTTCTTGATTACCCATGTGAATTATTATTATATCTTCTGTTCATGGGTCTCAGAAAAATATGTAGTTGATAAAGTTTATCCGAAAGGCATATTGATCTTATGACATTCTGAGAAATCTTATCAACGTGCTTCTTATGAATTTCATTCATTTATACATGTACATTGACCCATGACCACATGACGTTATATATGCGTAAATTATATGTATATGGGATATGAGAAAAGTTTAAGGCGTTATATACGTACCACCATCTGATCAATTGGTATACGTTGATGACTTCTCCCACAGAGGCCGAGATGATATGATAGGATGCCAATTAGGCTTGATAATGTTATGTACACCTATACCTATACATGATACAAAATTGATACGCTTATGCATGATATTATAAATGTTTTCAGATTCACAAAGTTATTTAGACTTACAGGTGGAATTCTTTACTCCACATTTCTTTATGTCTTTTATGTACTGATTTTCATGCCTTACATACTTAGTACATTATTCGCACTGACGCCCCTATTTCCTGGGGCCTACGTTTCATGTTCCCAGGTGCAGGTAGACAGGCTGATGGTCCCCCTTCTTAGGATCTTTGATTAGCGAGAGTTGGTGTGCTCCATTTGATCCGGAGCTGGTTTGAGTTTTGGTACAATGTGTTTGTGTACATATGGGTATGACAGGGCCCAGTCTTGTCCTTTATACATTTGTACACTCTATTAGAGGTCTGTAGACAGTTATGTATAGTTGGATAGTATGTGGCCTTGTCGGCTTCCAGTCTTGGATATGTAGTTGTCCATAGTAGCCTTGCCGACTCACGTATATCTTTTAGACATGTTTCCCTCGAGTATGTTATTCACGTAATTCAGCAGTTTATTGATAGATATTATTCATGACCTACCCTTAATTCATGTTTATATATTAGATTCATGCTTAGGGGTATTCGACAGGTAGGACTCGGGAACTCGTCATGGCCCATCGGTTTGGGTCGTGATAAAAGTAGTATCAGAGCAGTTATGTCATAGGGTTTTCTACAAACCGTGTCTATTAGAGTCTTGTCTATGAGTGTGTTGTGCACCACACTTATAGACAAGAGGTTACAAGACATATAAGATGTTATCCTCCATTCTTATCTTAGATAGTGCGATATAAGAATTCATTTTTCCAACGATGTGTTATGTTTTAGCAATGCCTAAGAAGGCTAAAGCCACCCAGAAGGGCAAGTCCATGGCTGATGAGACTACTAGTCTAGCGCCATGAGTTACCAGGGCTCGCGAAGAGTCTCATTGTGAGATTTCATCTCAGACTTCACGTACCCCGCCCTATCCAGAGGAGCTCCAAGGGGCACCAGATCCAGCGCCTGCCCCTGTACATCTAGCTCCTCATCCAGATGCACCGGGTCAGGAGATGAGAGATGTTATTCAGCTATTAACTCGATTAATAGCCACAGAGGCTCGACTTTAGGAGGTAGGTATTGGTTATGCAGATAGGTCCATCGGTGAGAGGGTTCTTGATTTCATTAATTTGGACCCTCCAATATTAACTGGAGCATATCCAAATGACGACCTTCAGGTGTTTATCGATAGGATGCAGAGGAATTTGAAGGTAATGAAGGCCACTACGACTGAGTTAATTGAGCTAGCTTCCTATAGACTTCAAGATGTTTCAATTAATTGGTACGAGTCTTAGGAATTGCCCACAAGTGAGAATGCCCCTCCAGCGGCATGGCAGGAGTTTACAAAGGCTTTTCTTTGTTATTATCTGCCACCAGAGCTTAGACGAGCCTGGGTTGATAGGTCCTTAAACCTTCAGTAGGGTAACATTAGTGTTCGGGAGTACAATCTTCAGTTTGATTCGTTAGCCAGTTATTCTCCCACTATTGTATCTAAGATAGAGGATCAGGTTCACCGGTTCATAATGGGGTTAGAGCCATGTCACGACCCAAACCTATGGGCCGCAAAGGGCACCCGGTACCTTACTCAACTGAGTACCAACATAACTTATCTTTTCGTATCATGCTATCATACGTAAATGAGACAGAAAGGTTGCCGTATGATAACTACAATAAACATGTAATACCAACTTATACATAAGACATACGTGCCTATAAGACCACAATGATCACTGGTACACTAAACATAGGCCGACAAGGCCATACATTTATTTACATACATGACATATGTCTATAAGACTCTAAGAGTAGATAAATACCATAAAGGTCGAGACTGACCTCACCATACCAATCAATACATGTACTAATCATACTGACCAAAAAACCAACTCCGGATCAATGGAGTGCACCAACATCTTCCGTTGAGCTAATAACCTACTTGGAGGACTCTCGACCTGTCTATCGGGACATGCGGGCATAAAATGCAACGTGCCCAGGAAAATGGGACGTCAGTACAGATAATGTACCGCGTATGTAAGGAATGAAAATCAGTAAATAATAGACATGAGGGAAATATGGAGTAAAATACTCTACATGTAAGTCTTAATAGCATTGTGAATCATTTAATACTTATAATGTCATGCATATGTGTATAAATGTCATGTCGTGCATTGGTATATGCATTTTAAAACATTATAAAGCCTCTAAAGGGATCCCATTATATCATCTTAGCCACTGTGGGCAAAATTATCAACATATACCAGCTGATCAGGTGGCGGTGCATGTCACGACCCAAACTGATGGGCCGCGACGGGTGCCCGAGTCATACCTGTCGAATACCCTTAAGCATGCGACTAAGATATAAACATGAATAACATCTACTGAATTGCGAGAATAACATACATGAGGAAAATCTATCCAAAAGACATATATATACATATACGTGTGAAATACGCAGGGCAAGCCGACAAGGCCACTATAGATAACTATATATCAAAACCTGGAAGCCGACAAGGCCACATACTACCCAACTATATATGACTATCTACAAACGTCTAATAGAATATACAATTGTACACGAACGAGATTGGGCCCCGTCATACCCATATATGTAAACAAACATATCGTACCTAAATCCAAAGCAGCTCTAGATCAAATGGAGCACACCAACTCTCGATGATCAAGGATCCTAAGAAAGGGGACCGTCTTCTTGTCTACCTGCACCTGTGGGCATGAAACACAGGCCCCGAGAAATAGGGCGTCAGTAAAAATAATGTACTAAGTATGTAAGGCATGAAAATTAGTACATAAAAGACATAGATGAAACATGGAATAAAGAATTCCACCTTTAGGTCTAAATAACTTTATAAAATCCTGAAAAATTTATAATGTCATGCACGTGCATATAAATGTCGTGTCATGCATAGGTACAGGTGTACATAACATCATCAAGACTCTGAGGGCATCCCATCATATCATCTCGGCCACTGTGGGCAAAATCATCAACATGTACTAGCTGATCAGGTGGTGGTGCGTATGTAACGTTGTAACATTTTCACATATCCCATATACATACATACATACATACATACACACACACACACACATATATATATATATACACACACACACATATATACGCGTATATAACTTTATCAACTACATATTTTTCTGAGACCCATGAATAGAAGATGTAATAATAAGATACATAGGAATTCAAGAACATAGGCACCTCTAATACTTCTATAAATAGAGTCATTTATGGACGTTGTGCATTTTCTCGTTTCGTTTGTATCGTATGTATCATGCCAAAAAGAAAGAAGGGATAGAATTAACATACCTGAGTCAATTCTCTTGACAATCCCTTTAATAACGTTAATTGCGACAAAACATGTGACAAAAAGATTGGAGTAGGGAAAAATCCGTATGATATTCTTGAGAAAGATTGCATCATACTCCCTTATAATTGTAAAATCTCACGTTGCTTTGAATTGTTGAAGGTCTTACGTTGCTTATGTGATATATGCAGATGCTTATTAGAATGATTTATGTGACTAACGTTGCTTATTCATGATTCTTAAATTTGATATGTTTTATGTATAGATGTGGCCCCCTTTATGTGGTATCTTAACCACATACCTTTTGTAATGGCCCGACGGGCCGTTCCGAGAGTTTAGCCCTGTTTTTCCCATTTCTGCTTCATTCTTTTTTGATTTAGCTCTTTTGTATTGCATTGGGTTGATTGGTTCGGGTTCAGATTGGTTGTGCTGAGAAATGAGACACTTAGTCTCTTTGATTGGTGATTTACTTGCAAAAGTCAACAGGAAGTTGACTTGGTAAATGATCTCGGAATGGAGGTTTCGTGGCTCGGATAGTTTCATTAGGTGATTGGGGACGTCGGAGTGTGTTTGGATTTTCATTCGGAGCTCCGAAGTAGAATTAGGCTTGAATTGACGAAATTGGATTTTTGGCGATTTCCGATCGGCAGTGGAAAATTACCTAACGGGTTCGGAATGGAATTCTGGAAGTTGAATAGGTCCTTAGTGTTATGTGGGATGTGTGTGCAAATTGTTAGGTCATTCGGACATGGTTTGGGTAGTTTCGGCATCGTTGGCGATTTTCGAAAGTCTAGAAATCCTTAGGCTTGAATTTTGATTTGATGTAATTTTTTAGGTTTCCGAAGGTTCGACTAGGTTGGTATATTGATATATGACTTATTGGTACTTGTGGTTGAGGCCCCGAGGGGCTCGAAATTGATTTCAAGTTATTTCAGAAGGTTCGAAGTTGGGAAAATTGTAGCAAGGACTGATGGTGCAGGCCTTCTGGTGTGGCCGCACCTGCGGACGGGGAGCCGCAGGTATGAAGGCGCATGTGCGGAACACCTTGCGCAGATGCGGAGTTTTGGAACCTGGCTTGGGAGCGCAGGTGAGGCTCACATGTACGTGTTTAGGACCGCAGATGCGGAATTTTTGTTTAAGAGAGATTCCGCAGGTACGGTGCCGCAGGTGCATGGTTTTTGGTCGCAGGTGCGACATCGCTGGGCAGAACCTATATAAGGTTGCCTTCGCGAATCTCTATCATTTTCTACACCATTTTTAACAGATTTTAGAGCTTTGAGCTGGGATTTCAAGGGGGAATCAAGGGTATTCAGTGAGGTAAGCTACATGGACTTTGTATATTGTGTTTATGGAAATTATCCCATTGTTTAATCATGTTGTAGTGGTGAAACTGGAAGACTAAGGGCTTGAAAGTTTAGAATCTAAATTGGGGAATTGAAGGGCCATTTGGGGTCCGGTTTTGATGTATTTGGTATTCATGAACTCATGAGAGCATAATGATTCTAGTTTTGTGATTTTTATCGGAATCCGAGACGTGGGCCCAGGGGTCAAGTTTTGCCAATTTCGGGATTTTTTATGTAAATTGGATATTTTCGAGTGGGCTTTGTCCCTTTAGAATATTTTTGATATTATGAATCTATTTTGAATAGATTCGGAGCGCGTTGAGGACGAGTCGAGAGGCAAAGGCATCGCGGGGTAACTTTCTTCCAATTTGAGATAAGTAACGAACGTAAATCTTGACCTGAGGGTATGAAACCCTGGTATTTCGTATTGTTTTGATACAAGAGGTGACACACATACTAGGTGACGGGCATGTGGGCGTGCACCGGTAGGAATTGTGATTTGGTCCCTATAATGACTATTAGGCAGCGTATTTTATTTAAAATCACATGATTCTCCATGTTTTAAAGATTTATACTATATTTTGGGTTGTATGCTATGTTTGGGGCCTTATGCCAACCTGTTTAGACCCTCAGAGGTGTTTTACCACTCACACTGTTTTTATAAGGGATATGATCACATTCATGATTTATACTTGTTTACCTTCACTCCTGTTTATATTCCCTGTTTTCAAATAAATGAAAGATATTTTGGGCTGAGTCCCTGTGATTTGTGGTGAGTTGCCCGAGTGGCTTGTGAGGGTGATGACTGAGCGAGGCTGAGAGCCGTATTTGTGAAGATAGTGATGGATCGGGCTGCACACCGCAGCGTTATATACATATATATTGGATCGGGTTGCACGACGCATCGTTATATATATTGGATCGGGTTGCGCGCCGCATCAATATAGCGCTTGGGCTGAAGGAGCCCCTCTAGAGTGTATACACCCCCAGTGACCGCAGTCGACTATTTAAGGATCGGGCTGCACGTCGCAACGGTTATTATATAGCACCTATTGAGCGTGTGTGCTAATTGACGAGAGATGAGTCTCGAGTGACTGAGAGGTTTCCCCGAGAGGCTTTATATTGTGAGTAACAATGTGCCCGAGGGGCTTATTTGCTAAGAAACTACTGTTTTCACTCTTCCTTATATTTTTGACTCTTAATGATAAATGTTGAACCAATGTTTTATATGAAATTGTGAAACGGAAAACTGGAGTTTCAATGAGACTTTCGGGACGTAGATCCCAGACTTGATTTATTATTTTCCTCTGATGTTTATTATATGAGTTTTCATGGGTTTTATAGCTCGTCGCTGCAGTCATTTCCTTATTTATATTTGTTACTTAGTGAGTTGGTGTACTCACGTTACCCCCTGCACCTTGTGTGCAGATCCAGGTGCCCGGATCGAGTGAGACTCGCTTGTTCATTAGTGGAGCAGTAGTCGGAGATTTTGAGGTAGTTGCATGGCGTTCGCAACCCCACCCTTCTCCCTCTCATTTTGTTGTATGTTTACGTTTTCCTAGACTTGATGTATTAGGGAAATACTGTGTCAGATTTTGTGTTCTAATTTGTGCTCATGACTGTGACTCCGGGTCTTTGTGGAGGATGTTTTGTTCAGATATTTTCATTGATTATCCGCAGATTTTGAAATATTAAAAAGTGCAAGATTTTGATAAAAGTTTCGGTATTGTTTGAAATGGATTGTACCTTGTATTATGTCAGTAAATGGACTAGCCTAGTACCACGATAGGCGTCATCACGACAAGTATGGATTTGGGGTCGTGACAAGTTGGTATCACAGCCTAGGTTACATAGGACTCACCGGTCATGAGCAGGTTTAGTAGAGTCTTGCGGATCGGTACGGAGATGTCTGTACTTATCTTCGAGAGGCTGCAGGACCCTTAGGAATAATCTCAAATTTCTTGAATTCTTGTCATGCGAATCTATTACTTCTGGCAACTAAACTTCTATTGTTTCATTCTCTCAGAGATGGTGAGGACACGCGCTACCGGACAGACCGATCAGCCACCAGTGAGACCCATGAGGGGTCGAGGCCGCAGTCGAGGCAGTGGTAGAGGTAGGGATGTAGCCCGCACAGCTGCCAGGGCGGTACCTATAGACCCGCCTATTGTTCCAAATCAGGTCCCAACCCCAGATGCTCCAGTGGGACCAGCTCAGGCACCAGCTGTGCCTATTGTTATTCCGGGTGTTCAGGAGACCTTGGCCCAGATTCTGACTGCATGCACCTGTCTTGCTCATGCAGTCACTATTTCTACTTCATCCTCCACTTCTCAGGCTGGGGGAGGCACTCAAACTCCAGCTGCCCGTACACCTGAGCAGGTATTTCAGGGGCTTCAGACTCCAAAGGCAGTTCCAGCTCTGCCGGTTGCACCGGCCCAGGATTTTGTGATTCCAACTATGGCTGATGATGAGTACCGTAGGTTAGAGATATTTGAGAGGCTTCAGCCTCCAACTTTCAGTGGTGCTGAGGGCGAGGATGCCCAAGGGTTCTTAGACAACTGCTAGAGGATGCTTCATATGGAAGGGATATTGGAGACCAGTGGGGTCTCGTTTACTACCTTCAAGTTCTCAGGAGTTGCATTCACCTGGTGGGAGGCTTATGAGAGGCGTAGAACTGTTGGTGCAGCGCCCCTTTCTTGGCAACAGTTTTCTACTCTTTTCTTAGAGAAATATGTTCCACAGTCCCGTAGGGAGGAGCTACGCAGGAAGTTTGAGAAGTTGCGACAGGGAGATATGATGGTGTCACAGTACGAGATGAGGTTTTCAGAGCTTGCCCGTCATGCTATCAAGTTAGTCCCTATAGAGAGAGATAGGATCAGGAGATTTGTGGATGGCCTCTCGTATCAGCTTCATATTCTTATGACCAGAGAGAGGGTGTCGGGTGCTACTTTTGAGCAGATAGTTGATATGACCCAAGAGATTGAGTCGGTGCACCGCCAAGAGCGAGATGAGAGGGAGACAAAGAGGCCTCGAGGATCTGGTAATTAAAGTGATTTTCCTTCGGGGGGTCAGTTCCAGCACGACTGGGGCTGTCTATTTAGGCAGGCTTAGTTGGGCCACTCAGGTTATCGTCGGGGATCCGCTGGTTGTGGTCCTCACAGTTCTCACCAGGGCCACCCATCATTTAGTGCTCTTCCAGCCCAAAGTTCATCTCGAGCACCGTCAGTTAAGGACTCATCTATTCCTGGTTCTTCCAGAGGTTATCCTGGTGCTAAGGGTTCCCTTCAGTCCCCATCTCCAACACTAGGGTGTTGTTACGAGTGTTGAAAGTTTGGGCATATGAGGTGGCAATGTCCTCGTTTTCTTGGGGGTCCTTCTCAGTAGAGGGGTCAGCTCTCGACATCTGCTCCAGTTACTTCACCACCTGCCCAGGCTACGAGGGGTGCGGCGGGTCAGGCAGTTGGAGGCCGTCCGAGAGGGGGAGGTCGATCTGATAGAGGTCAGGACCATTTTTATGCACTTCCAGCCAGATCGTATGCTATGGCCTCAAATGCAGTGATTAAAGGCATTGTTTCAGTCTGTCACCAAGATGCTTCGGTCTTATTTTATCCTGGTTCCACATATTCATATGTTTCATCATATTTTTCCCATTTTCTTGATATTCCCCACAAGTCCCTAGTCACATCTGTTCATGTGTCGACTCTGGTGGGCGATACTATTATTGTGGACCGAGTGTTTCGGTCATGTGTTATATCTATTGGTGGTCTAGAGATCCGAGTGGATCTCTTATAGCTTAGCATGGTTTTTTTGATGTGATATTGGGCATGTATTGGCTATCTACGTGTCATGTGAATCTAGATTGCAACGCTAAGGCCGTGACCTTAGCGTTACCGGGATGTCCGAGCGTCGAGTGGAGAGGTTATATTGATTATGTGCCTAGTAGAGTGATTTCATACCTGAAGGCTCAACGTATGGTGGAGAAAGGATGTCTGTCTTATTTGGCTTTTGTGAGGGATGTCAGTGTTGAGACTCCCAATGTTGATTATATTCCTGTAGTCCGTGAGTATCCGGGTGTGTTTCTCACTGATCTGGCGGGCATCCCGCCCGACAGGGATATTGATTTTGGCATTGAGTTGGTTCCAGGCACTCAGCCTATTTCTTTTCCACCGTATTATATGGAGCTAGCGGAGTTGAAGGAATTGAAATCGCAGCTTCAGGAACTCCTAGAAAAAGGGTTCATCCGCCCTAGTGTGTCACCTTAGGGTGCACCGGTGTTGTTCATGACGTAGAAGGATGGTTCCATGAGCATGTGTATTGGCTATAGGCAGTTGAACAAGGTTACAATCAAGAATAAGTATCCTCTGCCTCGCATTGATGATTCGTTTGACCAGCTTCAGGGGGCTAGGTTGTTCTCTAAGATTGACTTGAGATCCGGGTATCATCAGCTGAAGATTCGGGATTCAAATGTTTCCAAGATGACTTTCAGGACCCGTTATGGCCACTATGAGTTTTTGGTGATGTCTTTTAGGCTGACCAATGCCCTAGTAGCGCATGCATATGATGAATAACGTATTCCAGCCATATTTGGATTCCTTTGTTATTGTGTTCATTGATGACATCCTGGTGTATTCTCGTAGCTAGGAGGAGCATGCCCAACATTTGAGGCTTGTATTGCAGAGATTAAGATAAGAGAAGCTTTATGTAAAGTTCTCCAAGTATGAGTTTTGGCTCGTCTCAGTAGCTTTCTTGGGACACGTGGTGTCTATCGAGGCTATCCAGGTTGATCCGAAGAAGATAGAGGCGGTGCAGAGTTGGTCCAAGCCATCCTCAGCCACAGAGATTTGGAGCTTCCTTAGTTTGGCAGGGTATTACCATCGCTTTGTGGGGGGGGGGGGGGGGGGGGGGGGGGGGGGGGGGGTTCTTCTATTGCTTCACCCTTCACCAAATTGACTCAGAAGGTTGCTTTGTTTAGGTGGTCAGACGAGTATGGGGAGAGCTTCTAGAAGCTCAACACGGCTTTGACCTCAGCTCTAGTATTAGTATTGCCATCAGCTTCAGGTTCTTATACCATGTATTGTGATGCCTCGAGGATAAGCATTGGTTGTGTTTTGATGCAGAAGAGTAGAGTGATTGCCTACGCCTCGCTCCAGTTGAAGACTCATGAAAAGAATTACCCGGTGCATGATCTTGAGCTAGCAACCATTGTTCACGCCTTGAAGGTTTGACATCATTATTTATATGGGGTTCATTGTGAGGTTTTTATTGATCATCGTAGCCTGCAACACTTGTTTAAAAAGAAGGCTTTGAATCTGCATCAAAGGAGATGGTTGGAGCTTCTCAAAGACTATGATATCACTATTCCATACCATCCGGGGAAGGCCAATGTAGTGGCCGAAGCCTTGAGTCACAGAGCAGAGAGTTTCGGGAGTCTAGTATATCTTCCAGCAGCTGAGAGACTATTTTCACTTGATGTTCAGGCCTTAGTGATCCAGTTGGTGAGATTGGATCTATCAGAGCCCTGTTGGGTATTGGCTTGTGTAGCCTCCGGGTGTTCTCTTTATGACCGTATCAGAGAGTGCTAGTACGATGACCTACACTTTCTCGTCTTTCAGGATAGAATTCGGCGAGGTGATGCCAGGGATGTAGTTATTAGCGATGATGGTGTTATGAGGATGTAGGGTCGGATATGTGTGCCTAACATGGATGGGCTTCGGGAGTTGATTCTTGAAGATGCCCACAGCTCGCAGTATTCCATCCATTCGGGTGCCGTGAAGATGTATCAGGATCTGAGGTAGCATTATTGGTAGAGGTGAATGAAAAAGGATATTGTTGGATTTGTAGCCCGGTGTCTCAACTGCCAGCAGGTCAAGTACGAGTACCAGAGACCAGGAGGATTGCATCAGAGTTTGGTCAATCTTGAGTGGAAGAGGGAGCGGATCACCATGGACTTTGTAGTTTGACTCCCACGGACTTCGAGGAGGTTCGATGATATATGTGTTATTGTGGATCGGCTGACTAAGTCGGCTCACTTCATTCCGGTTGGTACCACTGATTCTTCGGAGCGGCTATCAGAGATTTATATCAGGGAGATTGTTCGACTGCACGGTGTTCTAGTTTCCATCATCTCCGATAGAGGTATTCAGTTCACATCGCAGTTCTGGAGGTCCGTGTAGAGAAAGTTGGGTACTCAGGTCGAATTGAGCACGACTTTTCACCCTTAGACGGACGGGCAGTCCGAGCGCACTATTCAGATTTTGGAGGACATGTTGCACGCTTGTGTTATTGACTTAGGGGGTTCATGGGACCATTTTCTGCCTCTCACAGAGTTTGCGTATAATAATAGTTATCAGTCGAGCATTCAGCTGGCTCCATATGAGGCTTTGTATGGGAGGAAGTGTCGATTTCCGGTAGTTTTGTTTGAGACGGGTGAGGCCAGACTCTTGGGTATGGATTTGACACAGGATGCCTTGGATAAGGTGAAGTTGATTCAGGAGCAGCTTCGCACGACGTAGTCGAGGGAGAAGAGTTAAGCGGACCAGAAGGTCCGGGATGTATCTTTCACGGCTGGGGAGAAAGTTCTACTGAAGGTGTCACCCATGAAGGGTGTTATGCGGCTTGGAAAGAGGGGCAAGTTGAATCCCCTGTCTTTGGGCCTTTTGAGGTGCTCCAAAGGGTTAGAGAGGTGGCTTATAGACTTGCCTTGCTACCTAGCTTGTCGAGCGTACATACGGTATTTCATGTTTCCATGCTTCGAAAGTATATTGGTAACCCATCTCATCTTTTGGACTTCATTTCGGTTCAGCTTGAGGGTGATATGTCTTATAAGGTTGAGCCAGTAGCTATTTTGGGTCGTCAGGACAGAAGGTTGAGGTCTAAGGATATACCTTAAGTAAAAGTGCAGTGGAGAAGGCAGCCGGTGGAGGAGGCCACCTAGGAGGCCGAGTGGGAGATGAGCAGCAGATACCCCGCTAATTTGAGACTCCTGGTATGTTTCTGGACCCGTTCGAGGACGAACGTTTGTTTAAAAGGGGATAATGTAACGACCCGACAGACCGTTCGAAGAGTTTTTCCCATTTCTGATTCATTCTTTCTTGGTTCAGCTATAATCTATTGCGTTGGGTTGATTAGTTCGAGTTCGGATCGTTTGTGGTGAGAAATGAGACACTTAGTCTTTTTGATTGGTGATTTAGTTTGAAAAGTCAACCAGAATTTGACTTATAGGTAAATGATCTCAGAATGGGGGTTTCATGGATCAAATAGTTTCATTAGGTGATTTGGGAGTTAGGAGTGTGTTCTAAATGTCATTCGGAGGTCCGGAGTAGAATTAGGCTTAAATTGGCGAAATTGGATTTTTGGCGATTTTCAGTCGGCAGTGGAAAATTAGTTATCAGCTTCGGAATGGAATTCCGGAAATTGGAACAGCTTCGTAGTGTCATGTGGGATGTGTGTGCAAATTTTTAGGTCATTCAGACGTGGTTTGGGTAGTTTCGACATCGTTGGCAATTTTCAAAAGTCTAGAAATCCTTAGGCTTGAATTTTGGTTTGATTTGGTGTTTTAATGTTATTTTTTAGTGTTCCGAAGGTTCGAATAGGTTGGTATATTGATATATGACTTGTTGATACTTGTGGTTGACGCCCCGAGGGCTCGGGATTGATTTCGGAAGGTTAGATGTTGGGAAAATTGCAGGAACAGCTGCTGGTGCAGGCCTTCTGGTGTGGCCTCACCTACGGACGGGGAACCGCAGGTGCAAAGGAACATGTGCAGAACACGTTGCGCAGGTGCGTAGTTTTGGAACATGTCTTGGGAGCACTTACAAAAGTTGGGCAGCACCTGTGGGCTCGCATGTGTGTGTTTAAGACCGCAGATGCGGAATTTTTATTTAAGTGATATTCCGCACCTACGAGGGATTTTCCGCAGGTACGGCACCGCAGGTGCGTTGTTTTTGGTCGCAGGTGCGACATCGCTGGGAAGAACCCATATAAGGTTGACTTTGAGAATCTCTCTCATTTTCTTTACAATTATTGACGAATTTTGGAGCTTTGAGCTGGGATTTCAAGGGGGAATCAAGGGTATTCAGTGAGGTAAGCTACATGGACTTTGTATCTTGTCTTTATGGAAATTATCCCATTGTTTAATCATGTTGTAGTGGTGAAATTGGAAGATTAAGGGCTTGCAATTTTAGAGTTTAAATTGGTGACTTGAGGGGCCATTTGAGGTCCGATTTTTATGTATTTGGTATGCATGAACTCTTGAGAGCATAAGGATTCTAGTATTGTGATTTTTATCGGTATCTGAGACGTGGGCCCGGGGGTTGGATTTGGCCAATTTCGGGATTTTTTTAATGTAAATTGGATATTTTTGAGTGGGCTTTCTCCTTTAGAATATTTTTGATGTTATGAATCTATTTTGAATAGATTCGGAGCGCGTTGAGGCCGAGTCGAGAGGCAAAGGCATTGCGGGGTAGCTTTCTTCCGATTTGAGGTAAGTAACAAATGTAAATATTGACCTGAGGGTATGAAACCCCGGTATTTCATATTATTTTGATACAAGAGGTGATGCACATGCTAGGTGATGGGCGTGTGGGTGTGCACCAGTAGGGATTGTGACTTTGTCCGTCCCGTAGCGGCTATTAGGCCGCGTATTTGATTTGAAATTACATGATGCTCCGTGTTTTAGAGATTTATACTATATTTTGGGTTGTATGCCATGTTTGGGGCCTTGTGCTGACCTGTTTGGACCCTCATGGTGTTTTACCACTATTTGTCACACTATTTTGATAAGGTATATGATCTCAGTCATGATTTATACTTGATTACCTTCACTCTTGTTTATTTCCCTGTTTTCAAATAAATGAAAGATATTTTGGGCTGAGTCCCTGTGATTTGTGGTGAGTTGCCCGAGTGGCTTGTGAGGGTGATGACTGAGTGAGGCTGATAGCCAGATTTGTGAGGATAGTGATGGATCGGGCTGCACGCCGCAACGTTATATACATATATACCTATATATTGGATCGGGCTGCACGCCGCAACATTAAATATATTGGATCGGGCTGCACGCCGCAACGATATAGTGCTTGGGCTAAAGGATCCCCTCCAGAGTCTGTACACCCCGAGTGAGCACAGTCGACTATTTATGGATCAGGATGCACGCCACATCGTTATATATATATATATATATATATATATATATATATATATATATATATATATATATATATATATATATATACATGGATCGGGCTGCATGTCGCAGCGGTTATTATATGGCACCTATTGAGAATGCTGAGTGTGAGTGTTAATTGACGAGAGATGACTCCCGAGTGACTGAGAGGCTTGCCCGAGAGGCTTTATATTATGAGTAACACTATGTCCGAGAGGCTTATTTGCTATGAAACTACTGTTTTCACTCTTACTTAAATTTTCGCCTATTAATGATAAATGTTGAACCAATGTTATGAAATTTGGAAAAGGAAAACTGGAGTTTCTATGAGACTTTCGGGACGTAGATCCCTGACTTGATTTATTATTTTCCACTGATGTTTATTATATGAGTTTTCATGATTTTAAAAGCTCGTCACTGCACTCATGTCCTTGTTTATATTTATTACTTACTAAGTTGGTGTACTCATGTTACCCCCTTCACCTTTTGTGCAGATCCAGATGCCGGGATCGAGTGAATCTCTATTGTTCATCAATGGAGCAGTAGTCGGAGATTGTGAGGTAGCTGCACGGCGTTCGCAGCCCACCCTTCTCCCTCTCATATTTTGCATGTTTACGTTTTCCTAGACTTGATGCATTAGGGAAATACTGTGTCCGATTTTGTGTTCTAATTAGTGCTCATGAGTGTGACTCCGGGTCTTTGGGGGGTTGATTTGTTCAGATATTTTCATTGATTATCTGCAGATTTTGAAATATTAAAACGTGCAAAATTTTGATAAAAATTTCGGTATTGTTTGAAATGGATAGTACTTTGTATCATGTCAGGAAATTTGCTAGCTTAGTACCACGATAGGCACCATCACGGCCAGTACAGATTTGGAGTTGTGACACCTTTAATCCTCAATCTTTGCCACAAAATCCATAAGACTTACGGGTTATAAAGATTGGGGTGGCATGCTACCACGTAGGGTTATTTAATTTATCCAAAGATTTTAATTAATCTCCCACTAAAAATCATTAATTTCCCAATTATCCACATGATTAAGAATTATCCCAACTTACTTAAAAAAACTAATCACTTTTAACATACTTTATACACCTTACTATCATGGTTATGGGGTACCTTGTATGGCACTAGTCCATAAATACCAGGTATTGTAGCTCAGACTGTATTTTATCCCAAATTGACAACCCTCAACGAAAATCATTTTCTTTGATTCGTTTACCATTTAACCTTCACGGCACTTACTTACCGCTTATTATATATATGCGCTTTTATAACGCTATCTGGTCATGGGTCAATGCACATGAATGTAATGCATGAGAAGTACGTCAATAAAATCTCTCGAAATTGTCATAAGACCATTATGCTTCTGATTAATAGCATGAAGTAAACTTTATCAACTTACATATTTTCTGAGACCCATGAACATATGATAGAATAATAGGACACATGGGGAATCAAGAATATAAGCATCTCTAGCATTTCTATGAATAGGGTCATTTATGGAAGTTGTGCATTTGCTCGTTTTGTTTGTATCATATGGATCATGCTAAAAGGAAAGAAGGGATATCCTCAACATACCTGAACCGATTCTCTTGACAATCCCTCTAACACATGTCAATTGCGACAAAACACATAACAACGGATTGAAGTAGGGAAAAGTCGGTATGATATTCTTGAGAAAGATTGTATCGTGCTCCATCTATCTTGGTCTTCAAAATCTTCTATGTGTGTATTGGAGAAAGTATCATCAGCATCTTCTGCACACTACTCATAGAGAAAGTACCTCCCGCCAAAAGAGAATGAGTACTTGCAATAGAGTGAAGTAAATCACGTTGCTTTCACCTATATGTGTTTTATTGAAGCATTCTTCTTTCCTTTAGAGATATATGTATCTACCTTAAGTGATTTAGAGGGGTTCTTTTAGTCTTAGGGGGTGTGGGCCCCACTTATGTGGTGATTAAGCCACAAATTTCTCTAAATAAGCCACCACCTCCTTAAGCATATGACTAGATGGCAACTTGCTGCCAACTTTCCAAAATCCCACGTGGATGTTGCCCTCCTTATATTTATCCAACAAATCTCTCTTAAATATTTATCCACAAATCCAATAGTTAACTAATTACCCACATAATTAAGAATTATCCCAAATTACTTAAAATACTACTCACTTTTAACACACTTTATACACCTTACTATCATGGTCATATGGTACATTGTATGGCACTATTCCATAAATACGGGGTATTATAGCTCAAACCGTATTTTATCCCAAACTGACAAACTTCGACGAAACTTATTTTCTTCAATTTGTTTACCCTATCACCTTCACGAATTTACTTATCCCTTGTTTAAAATAGCATAATACTTAAAATATCCAAATAATCTTTTCCTTGAACGGATGTCTATTATCTTACAACAAATTCAACGTACAATGCTACAAGGTGTAACATCGTCATAGTATAATACTGCAGAGCATAACATCGTTGTAATACTGCAGGGCATAACATTATCGTAATATAACACTGTGGGTGTAACATCATCGTAATATAATACTGTGGAGCGTAACATTGACGTAATACTGCAGGGCATAACATCATCGTAATATAATATAACATCATCCTAATATAATATTGTGGGGCATAAGATTGACGTAATACTACAGGGTGTAACAAGCCGCACCTGCTACATGATTGTATGTCGGTCTCACATCATCTAGGCATGGATATTTATCGTATTCAAGCATACGCTCAGAGTGTAGAGGAGCGTAAACAGAAGCATATGGCTGATCGTGAGCATGGAAGAGGCCAGAGTAAGAGAGCGAGATCTTCGGGTCCTTCTAGTGAGTTACGAGGTGGTCAAAGAGAACAATATCCGAGATATCCATCCCAGCCAGCGTCTAGTGCACCCCATGAGTTTTTCGGTAGAATATTTGATCATTCTACATATTCAGGGCCTAGTCAGAATTCCAAAGCCTCAAGTTCTCAGTATATGGGTGAATTAAGTCAGATGAGGCTGCCCTTGCCACAATGTGCTTAGTGTGGTAAGCAGCATGCCGGGCAGTGCAGTATGTGATTGGTTTTTATTATACTTGTGGTTATCCAGGACACGTTATGAGGGATTGTCCGATGAGAGGTGATGCAAGCATAGTTCAGCCAGCGGGATCTGTAGCTGGTTCGCCATCATCAAATACGCCCTCTGGGCAAGGTTCACAAGAAACAATCTGTCGTGGTATAGGCAGAGGTGGAGCATCTAGCTCGAGCGGTCTTCAGAATCTAATTTATGCATTAAGAGGACGACAAGATCAGGAGTCGTCACTTGATGTTGTTACATGTATATTATTAGTCTTCTCATATGATGTATATACACTGATTGACCCAGTTTCCACCTTATCATATGTTACTTCGTTGGTTGCTAGTAAGTATGGAATAAAACCTAAGTTGGTTAAACCTTTTGAGGTGTCCACACCTGTTGGGGACCCAATAATACCTAGGTGGGTATATAAAGGTTGTATAATAGTAGTTCATAGTCGATCTATAGTAGCATACCTAATCGAGCTAGATATGGTAGAATTTGATGTTATAATGGGTATGGATTGGTTGGCTTCTTGTTATGACAACGTTGATTGTAGATCAAAGATGGTTCGATTCCAATATCAAGGGGAGCCTGTTTTGGAATGGAAAGGTAATACGGCATCACCGGGAGGTGATTTATTTCCTATCTCAAGGCAAGGAAGATGATCAGAAAGGGCTATATTTGTCACGTAATTCGAGTGCAGGAGGTGAAAGTAGAGCCACCAACCAGTCAATCTATCCATGTGGTTAATGAGTTTACCCATGTTTTTCCGATGAGCTTATGGGTCTTCTTCCGAAGCGAGGAATTGAGTTTTCTATTGACCTATTACCAGATACTCAACCAATATCTATTCCTCCCTACATAATAGCACTTGCAGAGTTAAGAGAGTTGAAGTAACAACTAAAGGACTTGCTTGAAAAAGACTTTATCAGACCTAATACATCACCATGGGGAGCACCTATGTTATTTGTGGGGAAGAAAAATGGTTCCTTGCGGATGTGTATAGATTATAGACAGTTGAATAAGGTGACGATCTAGAATAAGTACCCGCTCCCGAGGATTGATGATTTATTTCATCAGTTGCAAGGTGACAAGTGTTTCTCAAAGATAGACTTGAGGTCCGGGTACCATCAGGTAACGGTTAAGGAGAAAGATATTCCGATGACAACATATAGGACCAGATACGGGCACTTTGAGTTTCGTGTTATGTCATTCGGTTTGACTAATTCCCCAGCGGTATTCATGGACTTGATGAACCGAGTGTTCTGACCCTTTTCTCGGTCTATTCATGATTGTATTTATTGATGATATATTGGTGTATTCTCATTCAAAAAATGAGCATGCAGATCATTTGCGTATTGTGCTTAAAGTACTATAAAAAGGAAATTCGTATGCAAAATTCTCTAAATGTGAATTCTGTAGGTTTCCCTGGGCATATTATGTCAGTTGAAGATATCCGGATTCATACACAAAAGATTGCGGTACTAAAGACTTGACCTAGACCCACGACACCGACGAAAGTTCGTAGTTTTCTTGGTTTGACAAGTTATTACATGGGATTTTGTAGAGGGATTTTCCTCCCTTTCAGCACCATTGACAAAGGTGACTGAAAAGAGAGCTAAGTTTCAATGGAATGATGCTTGCGAATGGAGTTTCCAGACATTGAAGAACATATTAACTTCAGCACCGATTCTAATTCTCCTAGAGGGAACCGATGATTATGCTATCTATTTTGACACTTCAGGCATTGGATTGGGTTGTGTACTAATGCAGCATGATTATGTTGTAGCTTATGCTTCTAGACAACTAATAAGGCACGAGAAGAATTACCCGACCCACGATTTAGAGTTACCCGCGGTGATTCATGCACTATAGATGTGAAGGCACTACTTGTATGGCGATCATGTTGATATCTATACAGATCATAAGAGCCTCAAGTATATCTTCAAGCAAAAGGAATTGAATTTACACCAAAGGAGATGGTTGGGGCTACTGAAAGACTATGACGTTGATATTTTATACTATCCAGGAAAGGCGAATGTAGTAACCGATGCCCTCAGCTGTAGGTCTATGGGTAGCATGTCATATGCTAGTCTTGGAGTTCGATTATTGGACTCGGGTGATACTAGAATTATTATTTAGGACACGACAACATCCTCTTTAGTAACTGAAGTGAAGGAAATCCAGTACAAGGATCCTATGTTAACTAATTATAGGGATACAACCCCTAAGAAGGAGAAGACACCATCTGAGATTATAGGATATGGGGTCCTCAAATATCGAGGACAATTATGTGTCCCTAATGTTGTAGGGTTCCGTCGATTATGGGAGAAACTCACTATTCTTGTTATTCAATCCATCCAGGAACAACAAAGATGTATCATGATATCAGGGAAATATATTGGTGGGACAGAATGAAAAAGGATATATCAAAGTTTGTTGCTCAGCGCCCTAACTGTCAGCGGGTTAAGATTGAGCATCAAAAACCCGGTGGATTATTGCAGGCTATAGAGATTCCGACTTGAAAATGGGAAGTAATCAATATGGATTTCATTGTAGGTTTACCTCGTACCCCAAATAAGCATAAGTTCTATTCTATATGGGTGGTTTACCTCATACCCTAGAGACCTCTGGACATTGGGCCTTTATCCGGTGGTTTTTTCCTTCAACGGACAGTCCTCCTCCCTCAGGTAAAAACTATCACTATTCTCACCCATGTCATCTCTAATTTCGCTCAAGTTTGCTCACATTGTTCACTCTCCGTCATCTTTCACTTTCTTAGTTTGAATATGTAACCCAGGGCATTGAATACCACTATAAATAGAGCCCTTCAATGCTCTCACCAAGCATACTAACAAGAACTAAGAAACCTTAATACGGTATCAAAACCATTAAGATTTCAAAAATCTTAGGTTATGTCTCTCTCTCTCTCTCTCTCTTTCTTTCTGATTAATTTGTCTTTCTTTTGATTCCGAGTTCTCACTGCTCAAAGCTTGAGGCTTTGGTCCTTGCACAGATAAGTTGAACCCTTGTTTGGTCTACTGCACCAAAGGAGGTCATTATACCTCTACCCCTTCTCTTTTGATTATCTTGTTCGAAGTTATGAATGTAGTGTCGTATTTCTATTAACTACTTTTGTTAATAATGTTTGGCATTAGTTTATTACCATTTGTTCTAGCTCATAATGATTTGTTCCTAATTATGTGTCACGACCCCGAATCCTAAGCCGAACGTAATGGCGCCTATCATGGAACTAGCCTAGCCAACCATTACAGACTATCATAATATTTCATAATTTCCCAAAACTAGCAGATTTAAAACAGTAAACTGAGATAAACAATTTATACACTACCCCAAAACCTGGAGTCAACGGTCATGAGCATCTAGGACTATGAATACAATGTAAAATAAGGTGACTTGCTACTACAAAAGCCTTAAGTACAAAAGACAAAAACTATGAACTTAGGAAAGGAAAGGAGGTGAGCTGGGGACGCTGATCAGCTACCTCGATCCTCAAACAACTCCAAGCACGTCCGAAAATCAACTAGTGAGATAGTCCGGTACCTGGATCTACACACAGAGGTGCAGGGAGTAACGTGAGTACGCCAACTCAGTAAGTAATTAAAGTAACTAAAAACTTGAGTGTAGTGACGAGCAATTATAAATCATGTAAATCCATATAATAAGTAACTGTGGAAATAAGTAAATCAAGTCAGGAATCTACATTTCCGAATATTTCATAAAACTCCAATTTCCATTTAAAATCTCGTATACAAACATTTGTCTAACATTATCATTAGAGGCTCAGTGTAAAGAAGAGTGAAAACAATAGTTTAATAAAAAATATAGGCCCATCGGGCACAGTATCACTCACAATAAAGCATCTCGGGCAAGCCTCTTAGTCACTCGTGACTCCATTATCATAATCTCATGCTCTCACTTAAACACTCTTACTCAGCAAGTACCATGAATACACACAACTGATGCGGCGGGAAGCCCGATCAAATACATATATATTACTGCGGTGTGCAGCCCGATCCATATAACATACATTGCGGCGTGCAGGCCGATCCATATAATAGTCGACTGCGCCCACTAGGGTTGTACAGACTCCGGAGGGGCTCCTACAGCCCAAACGCTGTATTGTTGCGGCGTGTAGCCCGATCAAATATATGTATTGCTGCGACGTGTAGCCCGATCCATATATAACATATGTATTGTTACGGCGTGCAGCCCGATCCATACATAATATATATATTGTTGCGGCGTGCAGCCCGATCCATATCTATCCTCACATACTCGGCTCCGGCCTCACTCAATCATCCTCAAAAGCCACTCGGGTAATTCATCTCAACTCACGGGACTCAGCCAAAAATACCTCTCAGCGTTTCAAAACCGTGTGATAACAGTGAAAATAACAACAAGTAGAAAACATGACTGAGTTCATAATTGTTCTATCAGGATAGTTTAAGAATAGTGTAAAAGTACCTCTGAGGGTCTAAACAGGTCGGAACAAGGCCCTAAACATGGCTCACAGCCCATAAACAAGTATAAATTTCTAAAATACATGATATCGTAAGGTTTCAAGTTGAATACGCGGCTTAATAGTCTCTACGGGACGGACCAAGTCACAATCTATATCGGTGCACGCCCACATACTCGTCATCTAGAATGTGCGTCACCTCATTTACCAAAATAATATAAAATACCAGGGTCTCATACCCTCAGGTTTAGAGTTACAATCGTTACTTACCTCAAAACAGCCCAAAAGCTACTCCGCGATGCTCTTGCCCCTCGAATCGGCTCCTGATTGCTCCAAATCTAACCAAAACCAGATAAACATCATCAATAAACACTAAAGGAACAAATCCCAATCGAAAACTATCAATTTAGACACAATTCTCGAAATTTTGCCAAAATCGAGCCTCGGGCCCACGTCCCGAAATTTGATAAAATTTGCATCACAAGAATCCTCACCCTCACACGATTCTATACTTACCAAGAACACCAAAATCGGACCACAATTGCCCACTCAAATCATCAAAAGAAATTTCCAATTCTCATGCAGCTAACCTCCCCAATTTTGGGTTTAAATCAAATTAATTTCGGGTTAAATTACTCTGAAAACAACATAGAATTGAGTTATGAAGTCGAAAATCTTACCTCCAAGTGTTTCCATTCGATTTCCTCTTCAATCCCTCTCAAAAAACTCCAAACCCGCTCAACAGAGGAAACTAGACTAAATTCGCAAAAATGGCCTTTTATAGAACACTGCCTAGCACTATATATTCCTTTAGTGCGATCGCGTCTCCAGCTACGCATTCGTGATGCACAGTAAAAACCCACTCTACGCATTTGCATACACACACACGTGTTCGCATAGCTCAAACAGCCATCCCTCTCATGGCCTCAGAACACCTATGCGATCGCACAAGGAACCACGCGACCGCACTGCTCAAGACTGCCCAACCTATGCGATTGCAAACCTTATTATGCGATCGCATAGAACAAATCTGCCTGCCTTAATCTTTACTTTACGTGATCGTGGATGAACTCACGCGATCGTAATGAACAAACCACTCCTGCTAATACATCAAAAAACCGACAATCTCCCAAATACCAAAAGTGCCCGTTTGAGCATACAAAATACACTTGAGGCCCCAGGGACCTCAACCAAACCTACCAACACATCCCATAATATCATTCAAACTTAGTCAAGCCCTCGAAACACCAAAAACAACGCAAAAACACCCAAATTACATCAAATTCAAGCCTATGACTTTAAAATTTCTAAATTTCACCAAATATGCCGAAACCATCCAAAACACGTCTGATTGGATGGAAAATTTGCACACATATCCAAAATTACATTACAAACCTGCTCCAACTCCCGTAATTCCATTCCGACCCGATAGCCTATTTTCCCCTGCCGGCCGGAAATCGCCAAAAATTAACTTTCGCCTATTCAAGCCTAATTCTACACCAGACATCAAAACTTCATTTTGAACACACTCCTAAGTACCAAATCACCTAACGAAGTTGTCCGAGCAATAAAATATACATTCCAAGGTCGTTTATTAATAAGTCAATTGCCAGTTAACTTTTTCCAACTTTTAAGCTAATTTAAGAGACTAAGTCTCTCAGTTCTCACCACGACCACTCCGAACCCGAACCAACCGACCCAATACAACATAAATAGGCTAAGAAACATATGATAAAGTATAAACGGGGGAAACGGGGCTAATCTCACGGAATGAACGGCTGGGTCGTTACATCCTCCCCCTCTTAAACAAATGTTCGTCCTCGAACGGGTCTAGATACATACCTGCAGTCTCGAATAAGTGAGGATAATCTTCTTCGCATCTCCACCTGGGTCTCCCAGGTGGCATCCTCCACCGGCTGTCCTCTCCACTGAACCTTCACTGAAGCTATATCCTTAGAGCTCAACTTTCTGACCTTACGACCAAAAATAGCCACTGGCTCTACCTCATATGACATATCACCCTCGAACTGAACCGTGCTGAAATCCAAAACATAAGACGGGTCACTAACATACTTCCGGAGCATCGAAACAGGGAGCACCATATGAATACTCGATAAGCTAGGAGGCATGGCAAGTCCATAAGCCACCTCCCCAATCCTCTAGAGCAGGTCAAAAGGCCCAATGAACTTGGGACTCAACTTTCCCCTCTTCTCGAACCTCATAACACCCTTCATGGGTGACACCTTTAGAAGCACCTTCTCCCTAACCATGAAAGACACATCTCGGACCTTCCGGTCCACATAACTCTTCTACCTAGACTGCACCGTGCGAAGCCACTCCTGAATCAAGTTCGCCTTACCCAACGCATCCTGAACCAAGTCTGTGCCCAATAGCCTAGCCCTGCCCGGCTCGAACCAACCAACCGGAGATCTGCACCTCCTACCACATAAAGCATCATACAGAGCCATTTAGATACTCGCCTGATAACTATTATTATATGCAATCTCTGCAAGTGGCAGAAACTGGTCCTATGAACCCCCAAAATCAATGACACAGGCACGCAACATATCCTCCAAAATCTGAAGAGTATGCTTCGACTGCCCATCGGTCTGAGGATGAAATTATGTGCTCAACTCGACCTGAGTACCTAACTCCCTCTAAACGGCCCTCCACAACTGAGATGTGAACTGAGTACCTTTGTTAGAAATGATAGAAACTGGAACCCCATGCAATCGGACAATCTCACTGATGTAAATCTCAGCTAACCGATCCGAAGAATAAGTAGTGACGATAGGAATGAAATGCACATACTTGGTCAGCCGATCCACAATAACCCTTATAGAATCAAACCTCCTCGAAGTCCGTGGAAGCCCAACTACAAAGTCCATGGTGATCTTCTCCCACTTCCACTCCGTAATATCTAATCTCTGAAGCAACCCACCCGGTCTCTAGTGCTCATACTTAACCTGCTGACAAATGAGGCACCGAGCTACAAACTCGACAATATCCCTCTTCATCTGCCTCCACCAATAATTTTGTCTCAGATCCTGATACATCTTTGTGGCACCCGCATGGATAGAATACCGCGAACTATGGGCCTCAGCTAGAATTAAATCTCGAAGTCCATCCACATTGGGCACGCAAATCCGTCCCTGCATCCTCATGACCCCATCATCACCAATAACCACATCCCTGGCATTACCGCGACGGACCCTGTCCTGAAGAACGAGCAAGTGTGGATCATCATATTGGTGTGCTCTAATCTGATCATAAAGAGAAGAACTGGAGGCTACACAAGCCAATACCCGCGGGGGCTCTGATAGATCCAATCTTACCAACTGACCCGCTAAAGCCTGAATATCAAGTGCTAATGGCCGCTCTGCTACTGGAAGGTAGGCTAGACTCGCTAGACTTGCCAAACTCTCCGCTCTGCGACTCAGGGTATCGGCCACTATATTGGGCTTCCCCGGATGCTATAAAATAGTGAGGTCATAATCCTTGAGGATCTCCAACCACCTCCTCTGACGCAAATTCAGATCCGTCTGCTTAAGAAAAAGCTGCAAACTACAGTGATCAGTAAAAATCTCACAATGCACTCTATATAAATAATGACGCCAAATCTTCAAGGCGTGGACAATAGCTGCTAGCTCAAGATCGTGCACTGTATAATTTTTCTCGTGCACCTTCAACTGTCTGGACGCGTAGGCAATCACCCTACCGTCCTGCATTAAAACTGCTCCAAGGCCAACTCTCGAGGCATCACAGTAAACTGTATAAGAACCTGAACCCGTAGGCAAAACCAATACCGGAGCTGTAGTCAAAGCTGACTTGAGCCTCTGAAAGCTCTCCTCACACTCCTCAGTCCACCTGAATTGAGCACCCTTCTGGGCCAGTCTGGTCATAGGTGCTGCAATAGATGAAAATCCCTTTAGGAAATGGCGATAGTACCCTGCCAAACCAAGGAAGCTGCGAATCTTGGTAGCTTATGACAGACTCGGCCAGCTCGACACCGCCTCTATTTTTTTCGGATAAACCTGAATACCCTCACTGGACCCCACTTGCCCCAATAACGCTACAGAATCAAGCCAGAACTCACACATCAAAATTTTTGCATACAATCTCTTCTCCCTCAAGGTCTGAAGCACAACTCTCAAATGTTTCTCATGATCCTCCCGAGATCGGGAATACATCAATATATCGTCAATAAACACAACGACGAAAGAATCCATATAAGTCCGGAATACACTGTACTCAAGTGCGTAAAACCTGCTAGGGCATTGGTCAGCCCGAATGACATGACCAGAAACTCATAATGACCATATCTAGTCCTAAAAGAAGTCTTCGGAATGTCTGGCCCCCGAATCTTCAACTGATGATAGCCGGAATGCAAGTCAATCTTGGAAAATACCCTGGCACTCTGTAACTGATCACAAAAGTCATCTATACGAGGAAAGGTATACTGGTTCTTCATCGTAACCCTGTTTAGCTACCGATAATCAATACACATACGCATAGAACCATCATTCTTCTTTACAAACAACACCAGTGCACCCCAAGGTGACACACTAGGCCGAATGAACCCCTTGTCTAGGATTCCTTGAAGTTGCTCCGTTAATTCATTTAGCTCCGCCGGTGCCATATGATAAGGTTGAATAGAAATAGGCTGGGTGCCTGGCACCAGTTCAATACAAAAATCAATGTCCCTGTCAGGTGGCATGCCTGGCAGGTCTGCAAGAAACACGTCTAGAAAGTCACGGACCACAGGAACCGAATCAATAGCGGGAGTCTCACCACTAACATCCCTCACAAAAGCCAAATACAATAAACACCCCTTATATACCATACGTTGGACCTTCGGATAGGAAATCACCCTGCTAGGCCCATAGTCAGAAGAACCTCTCCACTCAACCCTCGGACATTCTGGCATAGCTAAGGTCACGGTCTTAGCGTGACAATCAAGAGAAACAGGACACAGAGATAACCAATCCATGCCTAATATCACATCAAAATCGACCATGCTGAGTAATAGTAGGTCCACTCGGGTCTCCAGACCACAAATAGATATCACACACAACCGATACACACGGTCCACAATAATAGTATCGCTCACAAAAGTCGACACATGAACATATGTAACGAAACACTCACGAGGCATATCCAGGAAATGGGAAAAATATGGCGAGACATAAGAATATGTAGAACCAGGTTCAAATAAAGCCAAAGCATCTCGGTGATAGACTGAGACAATACCTGTGATCACTGCATCAGAGGCCATAGCATCTGGCCTTGCTGGAAATGCATACATACGGGCCTGACTTCCACCTGCTCGACCTCCCCCTCTAGGGCGGCCTCTGGCTGATTGACTACCACCCATGGCTGCCTGGGTGGGTGGTGAAATAACTGGAGCTGAAGTCGAAGGTTGTCTCCTTGGCTGATATGGGCCTCCAAGAAGATGAGGAAACTGCCTCCTCATATGCCCGAACTCTCCACACTCATAACAACTCCCTGGAGCTGGGGATGGGGACTAAAAGGAACCCCTGTTACCAGAATGGCTACTAGGAGAACCATGCATAGAGGAACCCTGAACTGATGGTGCTCGAGCTGCACTCTGGGCTGGAAGGGAACTGAATGAAGAACGGCCTGGCTGAGAACTGTGGGGACCATGCCCCGAAGATGCACGACTATGGGCTGGGTGGACTAACCGAGGAGGCCTAAACGAACAGCCTCTGCCATGCTGAATCTGCCCCCTAGAAGGAGAACCACTAGAACCACCCGATCCACCTGTCCTCTTGACCTCTCTCTCCTCCCGCTCCTAGCGGCGAACCTACTAAATATCTCGAGAAATATCAACAACCTGCTTGAAGGTAGCATCTGATACTCTCTCTCGAGTCATAAAAATGCGGAGCTGATAAGTGAGGACATCCAAGAACCTCTTAATCCTCTCCCTATCAGTAGGGACCAACTCAGTGGCATGACGAGCCAACTCTAAAAAACCACATCTTATACTGCATCACTGATAGCTCCCCTAGACGCAGCTGCTCAAAATGTCTGTGATGCTCCTCCTGCGAGACTGAGGTACATACTTCTCCAAGAATACAGTGAAGAACTACTTCCAAGCGAGGGGTGCCGAACCAACATGCCTACGCCTCTCAAAAGACTCCCACTAAGTGAAAGCAACACTAGAAAACTGAAAAGTAGCAAACGAGACCCCACTAGTCTCCAGAATCCCAGCAGTATGCAGCATCCTCTGACACTTATCTAGAAAACACTGGGCATCCTTGCCCTCGGCACCACTGAATGTCGGAGGCTGAAACCTACTAAACCTCTCCAGTCTACACTGCTCGTCCTCTAGCATAGCCGGAACCACGAAATCCCGAACTGGAGCAACCGCCTGGGCTAGAATCGCCCCCGGTGTCTGATGGCCCTGAGTAACCTACTCAAGTGTCCGGGAAACTAGAGTCTGACAGCCTCCCTGGCCGGAGAAGTAGCTGCAACTGCCTGAGCAAGGGTGGTACACACAGTCAAGATCTGAGCCAAGGTCACCTGAAGACCCGGAATAACAATAGGCACTACCGGTGACTGAGCCTATCCAGCTGGGGCATCTACAGCGGGAGCCTAATCCTGAATGGTAGGGGGATCAACTGATACTGCCCTGGCTATTGCAAGGGCTGGCCTCCTACCTCTACCACAACCTCGACTGTGGCCGCAACCTCTCGCTGGTCTAGCTGGTTGCTGATCACCCTGATCGGTAGTGCGATTCCTCACCATCTGTGAGAGAAGGAAACAACAGAAGTTCAGATTTCCAGAATCAACAAAATTGCACGACAAAATTCAAGAAAAATGAGATTGTTCCTAAGGGTTCCGCAGCTTCTCGAAGATAAGTACAGACCTCCTCGTATCGATCTGCAAGACTCTCCTAAACTTGCTCATGACTGTTGAGTCCTATGTAACCGAGGCTCTGATAACAACTTGTCACGACCCCGAATCCTAAGTCGGCCGTGATGGCACCTATCATGGAACTAGGATAGCCAACCATTACAGACTATCATAATATTTCATAATTTCCCAAAACTAACAATTTTTTTAAAATAGCAAACTGAGATAAACAATTTATACACTACCCCACAACCTGGAGTCAACTGTCATGAGCATCTAGGACTATGAATACAATGTACAATAAGGTGACTTGCTACTACGAAAGCCTGAAGTACAAAAGACAAAAACTATAAACTGAGGAAAGGAAAGAAGGTGAGCTGGGGACGCTGAGCAGGTACCTCGATCCTTGAACAACTGCAAGCACGTCCGAAAATAAACTAGTAAGATGGTCCGGTACCTGGATCTGCACACAGAGGTGCAGGGAGTAACATGAGTACGCCAACTCAGTAAGTAATCAAAGTAACTAAAACCTTGAGGGTAGTGACGAGCATTTATAAATCATGTAAATCCATATAATAAGTAACTGTGGAAATAAGTAAATCAAGTCAGGAATCTACATTTCTGAATATTTCATAAAACTCCGGTTTCCATTTAGAATCTCGTATAAAACATTTGTCCAACATTATCATCAGAGACTTAGTGTAAAGAAGAGTCAAAACAGTAGTTTCATAAAAATATAGGCCCGTCGAGCACAGTATCACTCATAATAAAGCCTCTTGGGAAAGCCTCTCAGTCACTCGTGACTCCACTATCAGAATCACATGCTCTCACTTAAACATTCATACTCAGCAAGTGCCATGAATACACACAACTGCTGCGGCGGGCAGCCCGATCAAATACACACACACACACACACACACACACACACATATATATATATATATATATATATATATATATTTATATACTGATGCGGTGTGCGGCCCGATCCATATAACATATGTTGCGGCGTGCAGCCCGATCCATATAATAGTCGACTGCGCCCACTGGGGGTGTACAGACTCCGGAGGGCTCCTACAGCTCAAACACTATATTGTTGCGGCATACAGCCCGATCCAATATATGTATTGTTGCGGCGTGCTTCCCGATCCATATATAACATATATATTGTTGCGGTGTGCAGCCCGATCCATACATAATATATATATTTTTGCGGCGTGCAGCCCGATCCATATATATCCTCACATAATCGGCTTCGGCCTCACTCACTCATCCTCACAAGCCACTTGAGTAATTCATCTGAACTTACAGAACTTAGCCCAAAATACCTCTCAGAGTTTCAAAACCATGTGATAACAGGGAAAATAACAACAAGTAGAAAACATGACTGAGTTCACAATTGTTCTATCAAGATAGTGTAATAATAGTGTAAAAGTACATCTGAGGGTCAAAACATGTCGAGACAAGGCCCCAAACATGGCTCACAGCCCATAATTAGGTATAAATTTCTAAAATACAGGATATCATAAGGTTTCAAATCAAATACGCGGCTTAATAATCGTTACAGGACGGACCAAGTCACAATCCCTATCGGTGCACGCCCACACGCTAATCACCTACCATGTGTGTCACCTAATTTACCAAAAAAATATAAAATTGGCTCCTGATTGCAATGAATCTAACCAAAACTGGATTAACATCATCAATATACGCTAAAGGAACAAAACCCAATCGAAAACTATCAATTTAGACACAACTCTCGAAATTTGGCAAACCCGAGCCCCGGGCCCACGTCTCGGAATTTGATAAAATTTTCATCACAAGCATCCTTATCCTCCCATGATTCTATACATACCAAGAACACCAAAATCGGTCCACAATTGCCCACTCAAATCATCAAAAGAATTTTCTAATTCTCATGCACCTAACCTCCCCAATTTTGGGTTTAAATCCAACTAATTTCTGATTTAATTACTTAGAAAATAACATATAATCGAGTTATGAAGTCGAAATTCTTACCTCCAAGTGTTTCCCTTCGATTTCCTCTTCAGTCCCTCTCAAAAAGTTCCAAACCTGCTCAACAATGGAGGAAACTAGACTAAATTCACAAAAATGGCCTTTTCTAAAACACAGCCCAACACTATACATTCCTTCAGTGCGATCGCGTCTCCAGCTATGCGTTCACGATGCACATTCCAAACACACTCTATGTGATCGCACAAGGAACCACGCGACCGCACTACTCAAGACTTCCCAACCTATGTGATCACAAATCTTATTACGTGATCACATAGAACAAATATGTCTACCTCAATCTTTACTGTACGCGATCGCGGATGAACTCACGCGATCGCAATGAACAAACCACTGCTGCTAAAACATCAGAAAACCAACATTCTCCCAAAGGCCAAAAGTGTTTGTTTGAGCATCCGAAATACACCTGAGGCCCCTGGGACCTCAACCAAACCTACCAACATATCCCATAACATCATTCAAACTTAGTCGAGCCCACGAAACACAAAAAACAACGCAAAAACACCAAAATTACAACAAATTCTAAATTTCACCAAAGATGCTGAAACCATCCAAAACACATCCGATTGACCTGAACATTTACAAATATATCCAAAATGATATTACGAACCTGCTCCAACTCCGGGAATTCCATTCCGACCCTGATAGCCTATTTTCCCATGCCGACCGAAAATCGCCAAAACCTAACTTTTTCCAATTCAAGCCTAATTCTACACCGGACATCAAAATTTAATTCTGAATACACTCCTAAGTCCCAAATCACCTAACGAAGCTGTCTAAGCGATAAAATCTACATTCCGAGGTCGTTTACCAATAAGTCAACTCCCAGATGACTTTTTCCAACTATTAAGTTAATTTAAGAGACTAAATGTCTCAGTTCTCACCACGACCACTCCGAACCCAAATCACCTGACCCAATACAACATAAATAGGCTAAGAAACATATGATAAAGCAAAAACAGGGAAAATGGGGCTAATCTCACGGAACGAGCGGCCGTATCGTTACATTATGGTTAATTGTTATGTTTTTATGGGTCTCGAGTCAATTGATTGAGTTATTTTATGACTTTGATTTCTACTATACTTAATCAAATATCTTGTACAATTAAGTTCCTTAATATGTCTTCATAGCTTCCTATACTTGTTCTGATGATTTCAGATTTCTCTAATGTTCTGCTGTGATTTTCATACCTACCACACTAGCCCTGTTTAGTGTAGTCTGTTATTCTGTTCTTAAAGTCGTTATTGAGAATTTTAAATAAGACGGATATGAAATTTTCAAGGTTTAATCCTTTATTTCTTAGTTGAAGCAAGTCAAGTTTAGTTGTTTAGGTTGTTTTCTTTCTTCACATGAGTATTTGTTAATCTGAAGCAATCTCTTAGTCATTACTGTGAAAGTCTTGTTTTTATAATTAACTTTTAATCACACTTGCAATCCTTATTATATGAAACAATTTCATTAAGGTAATTAGGATAATTCTTTGATAAACCCCAGTAACCATTCTTGTATGTATTTCGTCAAGATCGTGTTATCTCTTCTTAACTAGTCTATCATCATATTTGTTACCCCTGAATATTAGTTATTATGTCAGTAATATGAATAGGGCTCCATCATGTCTAAATAGTCATCTTCAATCTGTATATCTGAGTTAAACTTACTTAGCATGAAGTTTCCCCTATCTTGAACAACATTCATCACTCATATTGGGTCTTTTCAACTAATGGAATATAATTCTGTTTTGGATAAAGATCAGATTGCTATTATGTTGTTGGTGTACTAGTCATGATCTCTGAGTCTATTATCATGTCTTTAATGTATATTTGTGATTCTCTTGACTGTTTGATTAAACTATTGACTGATATGTAAGCACATACTGGTGTTAGTTGGATCTTCATATTCCATGATCCTGAGGTTGTCTCATACTAAGGCTATGTTTCCTATTACACCTGAAGTGCAATCCTAAACTTATTTAGCATAATTCCCTTTATCTGATGGTATTTTTATTCTTTCTTGAACCTCAGTTAATGGCCTTGATGGTAACTCTTCCATGACCTAATCTCTGCTCAGCCTCTTCTGTGTATGCTTGTGACCCTATATCATCCAACATCTCTATTTGATTGACCATATGTGTGCCTACCTTGTTTTGAAAGCTCCATTGCATTCTCTTAAGTATACAGGTCTTAACTCAAAATAACTTATGTCACTACTGCTTGAACACAATTTTCTGCTTTCATTTTAATAGGATTGATTTGAAGTTAAGAGTTTCAAAGGAGATAAATATGTCACTTAAAAGCTCTAATTATAATTATTGCTTATCTGTGATCTTTTAAGTCCTAGTTGTGATGTGAATACCTATGGGAGTTCTGATTGTGATTACTGTCCTTAACTTCTGCCAATGTTTCTTGAATGATCTATTCAAATTGTTAGCATGTGCCTCATGATTAAGGTTAATGATCTGATACCATCTTTGAAGCTATTTAAACTGAATCTAAATCAACACTCTTTGAAAAGCATTAATTGTAATTGTTAACCTGTGTGCACTTAAGAGCCAAGGCTTAACCAACTTGTGTTTAGTGTGGTTGGGTGCTATTAAGATGGAAACTTTTACTTATGTGTTATCACACACTAGAACTATATTCTTTTTCCTTTAGGATGTTTGGGTATCATATGTAACAAGTAGCAAGTATGTTTGAAACTCATTTCCCTTGAGAACTGTCTAATGTGTTAATCATTTACTTAGTCATGAACATGGTTGTAATGATATAGATTAACTACTTTATGCCTTTATGGAAGTATACCTGGTCCTCGTAAGAAAGGTATACACTTTTGTGGCATGGTATTGCTATGGTGGTTGGTTTACATTGGAAGTGCCTCATTGACACTTAAACTTATAGGGAAGAATGATTCATTCATGGTTAGGGGTATTTAGGAGTAGATTTTAGCTCTTGGTTGGGCTATTCTCCCTGGAAAAAGCATTGCCCTAGGTCTTGAGACCCTTGGAAACTTTGAAGTGTCAGGGGATTCAAAGGGGGCTTTGATCTTGAGTGGAACTCTACCCTTAGCCTCTAACCCTTTAATATTTGTTACTCCTTTCGGGCTTAGTTTTTAATGACAACTAATGGTTTCCAGTCTAAATTATCTAACCATATGTGACCCCACACTAGTATAACCTCTCATGACGCTCAAGTACTGTTATCTTGTTATATTTTTGTTCAAGTCATTTACTTGTATATTTCATGCATGACTCCAAAAAATATAGAATGTTATATCTAATGACCTTTTTTTTTTTAACATGTACTATATTGGTCATGCCGAGTTCCTAAAGAACTATTTCCCAAGTCATGCTCCTACTCGTTTGGGAGGTCTTATGTAATCTGTTGTCTGTTTCCTGCTATCTGCTAGGCCCGCCTCTTTTAGGCCCAAAACCAGAGCCCATCCTTTCCCTTTACTGTTTTACTTCTTTACTGCTTCACTACTTTCACTGCATTTTGTTGTCTTTATCTCTCATGTGTATACAACAATTATCATGTTAGATTTAACGCTTTACTTTATCTCATTGAATCATGTAGACAATCTAGGCGATCCCTAAAAGATATATTAGACTTAGTAATAGATAGCCTTAACTCATTAATTACACATTGTTTATACTAATATTCACTAACGATTTTATGATGTCATTTGGGAATAAAACAACTTTAGCAAAAGGCGATAATCCTCTCAATCTAAAATTGGTCTTCTAAATCGCATTTTTCTACAAAAATTAAACACATTGTGTCGTTCAGTTAAAAGGGGCTTCAAACGATTTCTTCATAAACGATGTTCGAGAATCAAGGTATATCTTAACCTACTTCTTTACAATATTTTACTTCACTATAGTTACACAAATAGCTAATCATTTGAACAAAAAGTGCTTACAATTTAATCCCATATTTTTATAAACACAAACATTATGTGTAGTACACTAAACTCTTTCAATCATACGTATATATAACGTTATCTTCAAAAAATTTCTAAACCTATGTCTTTTAAAAACACCCACTTCTCGAGTATTAATTCTTAAATAGATACATGGTATGCCGCCTCTTTAATAATAGTTTAACCATAATAGAAACAACTAACCCTTTAACCTAGTCTAAGTCCTATGTATCTACCTCAGGTAGATTTTATGGGGTGCCTAACACCTTCCCCTTAGAAGAACCAAAACCCTTACCCAAAATCTCACCGGTAAGCAGACCAATAAAGGATATGACTTTAGTAATTGAATAGGTACCTTTGTATACTTTTGAATATTAAGCGGAGACTCTCTTTCATCGACAATAGAGAAACCACAAGTTGAATCTTGTTTTGATTAGTGCAAAATAGGGTGCAACAGCAGGGTCACCTCGAATGTCCATCAACATGATGTTCGGAGGGGACGAGGTCAATGGCACATTTTCACCAATAAAGAAAACAAAGATATCAGTGACTCACGGTTAGAGGATTTGGGTAGTCTCGGAAGATGAAATCACCTTCACAGAAGAAGATGCTGGTGGACTTCTTCTGCCACATAATGATGCGCCGTTAATTTCGCTTAATATTTTAGATTTCAAAATTAAGCGTGTTTTGGTTGATCCAAGGAGTTCAGACAATATCATACAATGGAGAGTTATGGAGAAAGCGAAGTTAACTGGGAACATCATTCCGATGACAAAACTTCTGGCTGGCTTCAACCTAACAAACATGACTATTCGAGGAGAAATTTTGTGACTCACACTGTCGAAGGAGTAACAAAGAACACTCTATTCAAAGTGGTGCATGACGACATGGGGTATAATGTGATCGTCGGAAGGTCGTGGATACACGAGATGAAGGTTGTTCCCTCGACCTATCATCGACTGTTGAAGTTTTCGACACCAGAATGGATCAGACAGATAAGAGGATACATGCCAAAAGCAAGGGATATGAACGTTGTAACTATTTCTAGCAGTATGGACAAATAATACAACAAATAGAAATTACAGGAACCGGTGCCTTTTCCCATCCTAATCGAAGATGGTAGAAATGAGAAGTCATCAAAATTATATAAGGTACCGAGATATTTTCAGGTAACGGAGGAGATGGATGCGACAAAATCAACCACAGAAGAGCTCAAACAAGTGGCTTTATTCAAAGAATCTTTTTGAAAGGAAATTCCATTTGGGAACGGGGTTAAGTACCCAACTCAAGTTAAAACTTATAGATTTTCTTAAAGCTAATGTTGAATATTTTGCGTGGACACATTCATATATAAGAGATATTCTATTGGAGGTGGCATCCCACAAACAGTCTAGATCAAAACTTCATACTGGTGCGGAAAAATAAACAGTCGATAGTAAAGGTCATAAACAGGTTTGTTAAGGAAGAGGTAAACCAATTACTTAACATCAGTTCGATTCGAGAGGTAAAGTACCCGGAGTGTCTAGCAAATGTAGTATTAGTTCCTAAGAAGAATAATAAACTTAGGATGTGTGTAGACTCTAAGTATTTAAATAAGGTGTGCCCGGCCCCAAAGATTCATTCTGGTTGCAAAACGTCAATCAAATCCTTGATGCTACGGTCAGGCACGAGCTAATAAATTTTCATGATGCTTATTTCGGGTATAATCAAAATTAGGATGAACCGATACGATCAAGAGAAGACCTCTTTCATCACAAACTTTTGCAGATATTTCTATAATGTGTTACTTTTTGGGCTTAAAAATGCTTAAGCCACTTATCAGATGCTTGTTAATAAGATGTTCGAAAAATCGATAGGTAAGATGATGTAAGTGTATATTGACGACGATTTAGTTAAGCCTCATCATCTGGAACATCTCCAAGAGACGTTTGACATTCTGAGAAAGTACAGCATGAAGCTCAACCCAGAGAAGTGTGCCTTCGAAGTTGGCTCCGGTATATTCTTAGGGTTTCTGGTCTCACAAAGAGGGATCAAAGGGAACCCAACCAAAATCAAACCATCGAGGATATCCCAAATTAGCTAACAAGTGTGAAAGAAGTACAGAGGTGAACTAGTAGGTTGGTGGCCCTAAGCAGGTTCATCTCAAGGTCCTCGAAAGGGTGCCACCAGTTCTTTTCACTTTTGAAAAAAAAAAAAGAAGACTTCGTGTGGACTGCGAAATGTCAACATGCACTGAAGGACCTAAAAAGGTACCTATCCAGCCCTTCGTTGTTGTCAAAACCGGGAGAAACTCAGCAACTATTAATTTACCTCAGTCTCGAAAGTAGCGGTAAGCACCATCTTGGTTAGGGAACAAGAAGGTACACAATTTTCTTTTGTTACATTAGTAAGATACTATTAGGAGCGGAGACACGGTATATGCACCACGAAAAACTTGCTTAGCTATCGTAGTTTCCTCGAAAAGTTTAGGCCTTATTTCAATGTCATGTAATAGTCGTTGTGACAACATTTACCTTAAGGAATGTCCTTTATAAGACCGTGTTGTCAGGTCGGTTGGCTAAATGGGTAGTCAAAGTTAGTGAATTCGACATAGAATACAAGTTCAAGAATGCAATCAAGTCGCAAGTTTTGGCCGACTTCGTGGCCGATATCAGGACGGGATTAATGCCTTTGGTTGCTAAGGAAGCGGTGTTGGTATCGAGAATGGTATCAGGAATTTAGACCTTATTTATGGATGGAGCCTCTAACATAAAAGGGTCCGGCCTCGGAGTTGTTTTAATCACTCTTTCGGGGGAACCCTAAGACATGCCATTAGAACTGTACCATTAACTAACAATGAAGCTGAATACCAGACTTTGGTTACAGGACTCGCACTAGCTCAGGGACTGGTTTCCAAGGTTATCAAGACAATGTGGGACTCCCAGCTGGTGGTAAACCAAGTGTATGGAATTCTCGACACAAAGGACGAGCACATGCACAATACGTGAACAAGGTTCAGGCATTACTTACACAATTCAGAGAGTGGTCAATCGTCCACATCCCGAGGGAGGAAAACATGAAGGCAGACACATTGGCTAATTTGGGCCTATCCACAAAGATGAAATGATCTAATTTCAGTGCGGCATCCAATTGTTGCATTTGGTTCTGGATATGGATAACCTCCATGAAGTTAATTAAACAAACTTTGGGGACTGGAGGAACGAGTTCATTGAATATCTGAGATATGGTAAATTACACGATAACCCAAAAGTGTCTCAAGGCACTACGGACCATAGTAGCCCATTATTGTCTTGTTGATGGAGAATTGGACAGGAGGTCATTTCAAGGACAATTGGCTCGATACCTAGGGGCCTCAGAAGTAGACTACGTGATGAGGGAAGTCTATGAAGAAATCTACTGTCACGCCCCACAACCGAGGGACGAGACCGGCGCCCAACTGGATGAACCCGGTCAAGCAAACCTGGATTTGCCTTTCCTACCCGACGCATTTCCCCATGTTCATAATGTGCATTTTATAAGTGAAACAACAAAATAGAATCAAGTATGTGGTTTCAACATAAATCCCTTTCTTCTTGTAACATTTGCAACATTTGATATTACCAAAACATACACACTAAGTACAACATTCCCGATACAGGACCACGAATACGAGTAAGTACAACAACTACCCAACATATGTTTACAACCCACATAGTGTCTACGGAACCTCTAAGAGTACGGAGAAGAATACATAGATGTACCGGTAAAAAAGCCCTGGCTATACCTTAAAAGGAATGACATAAACAAAATGAGTCAACATAATTTACACACAGCCCCGAGAGGAAGTGAGGCTCACCAAGACTGCTGAAGAGATAGAGGGAAAAGGCACCACTAATAGCGATCAGCACTACCTGGTACAGAACCACCTACATCCATTAAAAATATGTAGCGCCCCCGACAAAAGGGACGTTAGTACCATTGAATAGCACTACTATGTATGAACAAACCTACTCTAGAGAGGATAAACGTCAACAGTCAACACAAATAGAGACATCAGATAACAATACACCGAGGAGAGGAAAAAAAAACACAAACAAGAGTTACCACAACCCTCATCCCGTTTTGCCATCTTTTGGTTAATGTACTTTTAAGTTCATCTTGTTATTATTATTACTGATCCACCGTGTCGTTGTCACACGGAGTCCGATCTCTGCCCGATCTTCTAAGCCATCCTAGGTGAGGTCCGAATTTCAATCACATCACATATAACCACCATAGCTTGTTCTCACATAGTCCGATCTCTGCCCGGATCGGCTAGGCTAACATCGTGGCTTGTGCACAGCACACGGAGTTCGATCTCTGCCCGATCGGCTAGGCCATCTGAACTGTAAACAGTGAGGACAATAATCATCATCAAATCATAATCATATCACAATATCAAGTAATCCATGTGTACGGCATGGAGTCTGGTACCAGCCAGACCAGATAGGCCTTGTCACCCCTAGGACATTCTCCTAGTACAATTGTGGGTGTTTTAGATCTCTTACATCAATTTTAACCTTTTTGATCCCCAACACATATTGGTCTTTGATTCGTCTTCCATATCATTAAAATCCTTTGATTCACATTTCACAACTATTCATCCTTTAATCCATATTCCATAACCATCCATTCCATTAATTCATGTTTCACAACAATTCAACCTCATGTTTCGCATTTCACATCATTATCGTCTCTTTACCCACATTTCATATCATAGCAACTTTTGATTCATATGTTGTACCATTCTAGTCTTTCATAATTACCACACATCATATGCAAGGATCACACACTTAGTAGAAGAAGGAATAAAATGATCACAACCCATATACTCAACTAGCACAACGATATGGTATTAGCATGGAATGACATAGAAGCGAAGATTCATCAATTAGGCACATAGAACACATAAATTCAGTAGATATCCGACAAGAGAATCATACCCGGAAAGTGAGCACCATAGGTTTATCCTATGAGGATTAGAGTTAGCCATACATACCTTGAGTTGGAATTTCTCTATAATTTCTATCCAAAATCACCGGACCTGCTAACGCCTTCAATCTAATTTACAATGTGACACATTCAAACTTAGAGTTAGGAACCTTGAACTCATTTGGGTATTTTATCAACTACTATGTGTTCCTTTATATTAAATAACCTCTTTTTAGTGAAAGATTGCCCTAGCTTACTTTCCTTTGCTAGATTATGGAATATTATTCACATGTATGCAAAGTTTCACTGTTTATTTTCAAGAACCAACCTATGTGTGTTTTATTCGTACATAAAATCTGAGAAATTGGGGAAATAGAGTGAAGACTTGCCTTTTTGAGTGAATAAGACGATAATAACTCGATAATTTCCAGGCTTGAATGATTTTGGAAAAATCAAATTGGATGATGTTGAAACCTTCTCTCTCAAGAACTCTTTTCTTCTCTCGCTATCCTTGGTCAGAAAATCGTTAAAAATGAAGGGAACAGGTGTTTTATAAAATAGGGGTTCGGGTTTTAAATTTAGAAAATAGGAGCCCCGACACAGAGATGCGGCCAGGAATGCGATCGCATTCCTGGTATCCGGTCCGCATTCCTGTCGCATAAATGGCCCTCAAAATAGGCAAAAAGGAGACCGGACTGCCCAGGTATGCAACCACTATGCGGTTCGCATACTTGTTATGCAATCGCATAGTGCGTGGCATAACCACCCTCGCAAAAATTATAGGGCAAGAATGCGATAACTATGCGGCCCACATTCGTGAAATGCTATCGCATTCTAGGCTGCATAGTTGTCCTAAAAATGGACAGCAAACTGTCCAGGTATGCGACCACTATGCGGTCTGCATACTTTTTATGCGATCGCATAGTGTGTCGCATAACGCACAATTTCTGGAAAATTTAATCTTTCATGTTCTGGGATACTCTTTACTCAAAATAGGACCGTTTTAAGAATTTCTACCATTATAACAGCACAGGGACCTACTCGGGCATTATTTTTGACATAGAAATTTTACGGGTATTTACATCCTCCCCCACATAAAAATCATTCGTCCTCAAACCATCCGATCGGAGATCTACATTTCCTTCTGTACAATGCCTCAAATGGGGCCATCTGAATACTAGCATGGAAACTGTTATTATAAGCAAATTCTATAAGCGGCAAGTGATCATCCCAGCTACCCTTCAAATCTAATACACAAGCCCGTAACATGTCTTCAAGCGTCTGAGTGGTCCGCTATGCCTGCCCATCAGTTTGTGGATGGAATGTCGTGCTGAGATTTACCTGAGCACCCAAACCTTGCTGAAATTTCCTCCAAAAGATAGTTGTGAACTAGGCCCCTCGATCAGAGATAATAGATATTGGAGTGCCATGAAGCCTGACTATTTATTTGATATACAGTTGAGCGTACTATTATGCAGTACCAGTGGATTTGACTAGCAAGAAGTGAGCTGATTTTGTGAGTCGATCCACTATCACCCAAATCGAGTCGAACTTTCACAGAGTGCGGGGTAACCCTACCACAAAGTCCATATTGATCATCTCCCATTTACACATCGGTATTTCCATAAGTTGCGTCAACCCACCGGGCCTCTGATGCTCGTCCTTCACTTGCTGATGATTTGAACACTTAGCCATAAAGTCCGCCACACCCCTCTTCATATCATTCCACCAATAAATTTCCTTGATATCGTGATACATTTTCATAGAACCTGGGTGTATGGAATAGCTGGAATTATGAGCCTCTGTCATTACCCTTTCCCGGAGATCATCCACATCTGGAACACATAACCTCTCTTGACACCGCAGGACACCGTCATCATTGTCGAGTGAGAATGCTGAAGTCTTGTGATTCAAAATTTCTTTCCTCAATTGTGCCAAAGTCGGGTCCTTGAATTTCTTTCCCTTGACTTCTGCTCCATTACGCACCACGACATCCCCTTCGCCTAAGGTTGAAAGACAGACCCCCTGACTAGCCAACTGATATACTTCCCGAGCCAAAAGCCCATGACCGGCTTCCAAATGTGCCAAGATACCCATGGATTTCTGACTAAGAGCGTCAACTACCACATTCGCCTTCCCTGGATGGTACAAATATTCATATCATAGTCCTTGAGAAATTAACCACCTCCGTTGCCTTAAGTTCAAGTCCTTCTTCTTGAATAAATGCTGAAGACTCTTGTGGTCTATGAACACGTCCACATGGACCCCATAAAGATAATGCCATCAGATTTTCAATGTAAACACAACCTCTGCGAGCTCTAAATCATGCGTCGGATAATTCTTTCCGTGATTCTTGAGCTGCCTTGAAGCATACGCTATAACATTACCACATTGCATCAACACGCACCCCAAACCAATCCTTGAAGCATCACAATAAACTAGAAATCCCTTCGAACCTTCTGGAAAGGTCAACACTGGTGCCGAAGTCAATTTCAATTTCAATTCCTGGAAACTCTTTTCACAAGCATCGAATCACTGGAACTTAACTGTCTTCTGCGTCAGCTTAATCCCTCCATGAACCTCCGATAATATCCATCCAAACCCAAGAAACTGCGAATCCTTGTCGAGGTCGTTGGTCTAGGCCAATCCTTTACCGCTGCAATCTTTTGGGCATCAACCCGAATCCCTTCCCTGGAAACAACATGGCCCAAAAAGGTGACTCATTCTTGCCAAAACTCACATTTTGAAAACTTTGCATACAATTGGTGCTGATGAAGAGTCTGCAGAACTGCCCTAAGGTGATTAGGATGATCTTCCTCACTTCGCAAATAAATATGGATATCCGTAATGAAGACAATCACAAAGGAGTCAAGAAACGGTTTGAAAAACCGATTCATAAGATCCATAAAAGATGATGGGGCATTGGTTAGCCCAAAATACATTACCAAGAATTCGAAGTTTCTATAACGAGTCCTGAAGGCAGTCTTAGGAATATCTTAATCTCTGATCTTTAACTGGTGATACTTGGACAGTAAATCAATCTTTGAGAAGAACCTAGCACATTGCAATTGATCGAATAAATCATCTATCTGAGGTAATGTGTATTTATTCTTGATGGTGACCTTGTTGAGCTGCCGATAATCAATACACATCTGAAGCGATTCATCCTTCTTTCTGACAAATAAAATCGGTGCGCTTCAAGGTGACACACTAGGCCTAATGAAACCATTTTCTAATAGATCCTTCAATTGCTCTTTTAACTCTCTCAATTCTGCTGGCGCCATTCGGTAGGGTGGAATAGATATTGGTTGCGTATCTGGCAATACATCAATCCCTAGATCAATTTATCTATCAGGTGGAATCCCAGGAAGCTAATCCGTAAAAACCTCAAGAAACTCATTCACAACAGGTACCGATTCGGGAGCAGGCACCTCTGAAGTGGTGTCCGCAACCTGGACCAAGTGGTAAATACACCCCTTCTTGATCATCTTCGAGGCATTAAGGTAGGAAATAAACCTGCCTTTTGGCACAACATCATTCCCCTTCCATTCAATAAGTGGTTCCTCAGGAAACTCGAGCCTTATAATTCTGTCTCGGCACTCGAGTTTAGCAAAGCACGAGTAGAGCCAATCACATCCCCATAATCACATGAAAATCTACCATTCCTAGCTCAATAAGATCAGTCGTGGTATCCCGACAACACCGTGATAACACAATTCCTATAGACTCGTACGGCGGTAATAGAATCACCAACCGGAGTCGACACGGAGAACGGCTCATGAAGTTGTTCGGTTCTACCCAAAACATGAAGCAATAAAGGGAGTAGCATATGACAAAGAAGACCTAGGATCAATAAGAGCATAAACATCATGTGTTTGAATAGTCAGAATACCTGTGAAAACATCTGGAGAAGCCTCTGCACTCTGGCGATCACTCAAAGCATAGAACCGACTAGGTCCTCCCCGACGTCGGGCACCACCCCTAGCTGCACCCCGCCCTACTGGTGTTGAAGAGCCTCGGGCTGCTGGACTTGGTGAAGACGTAGCAGCTGAAGAACTAGATGACTGGACGACACCCCATCCTGCACCCTGGCTGGATTAAGGGCAGTCTCTATGAATATGACCCCTCATCCCACAACCATAGTATACTGGCCGATCCAGATAACAGGGCCCGGTATGAAACCTCTCGCACTTGGGGCATGGGCCCCTCTGCTGTTGTTGGAATCTCACACCTGAACGACCTAGTTGAATGAACCCCCTGCTGCTAGAACTGGCCCCAAAACAACCTCCCTACTGATGATGATGGTGACGCCCTGGTGACGGGGCACTAGCTGATGACTGAGATGAGACTAGGATGGTCCTGTGAACCTATCCCAAGGACTTGTCTCCCTCATCCTAAAAAACCCCCATGGCTGCCCGCCGACTGGGTTCTACTAATACTCTCTCTCTCCATCCTTATCTTAAATATTCGAGCCTCCGTAGCCTGGGAAAATCCTACAATCTTCCCATAGTTCATATCTGAATGCAGAGCAGCTGTAGCAGCTTCATTAATAACCAAGGGACCAAGTCACTGAACAAACCGGCGAACTCTGGCCTCCATAGTCGGCATCATGTGGACAGCATACTTGGACAAACGCACGAACTCCATATGATACTCCCACACACTCATGTTGCCCTGATTGAGGACCTCAGATTTTGTAGCGCGGGCTGCCATGGTATCGGCATGCAAAAAATGGTCCATGAAAGCACCTACAAACTCATCCCACCTCGCCGGAGGGCTCCCCTCCCCACGGGAAGCCTCCCACATCTCAAACCACAAATATGTTTCTCCCCTATAAAAGATAGGAAGCTAACTCAACCCCCTCTGTCTTTGTAGCCTTCATAACCATTGTACATCTCATTTATAAAATCCTAAGGGTCGGCCTCCGGGTCAGTGCCTGTGAACTATAGAGGGGCTAACCGCAGAAACTGGTGACCCTGGAAGCTGAAGAATCCCCTTGCTCGCTAGAGGATGCAGGGACAGCATGTGATCTTTGGGCCTGTGAGGCCACTAGCTGAGTCAACATCTGAATAGCTCCCCCGAGGTCCCCACCAGAAATAGCGGGACCGGAAGGTGGGACAGAAGAAGGATCAGGCACATCAGCGGGAGGGACTGTAGCACCCTCCGCTGGAGCAGGAATAGGAATATCCTGGCCTGGGATGGAAGAGCCAGGCAGATACAAGGTCGGGGAATCATTCTCGCCCGCACCATCAGATAAAGAATTCACGGCCACTCCTGGGGTGGCATTGGCCTCTAGGTCGAGTCGAGATCTCTTCTTGGGTTCCATTTACCTAAACTTAGAACAATGAACGAGTTAGGGATAGAGAACCTTACCTCCCACCACATCGCACGATAAGGAATAGAAATAAAAGGGTACTTTCCTAAATGTCCATGCAACCCCCTAATTATAAATGTGGTCAACAACACACCGATAAGTAGGGCTCTACTAGACACGTCTCTGAGACATCCAAGGACACTTTTAAAACCTTAGGCTCTGATACCAAGTTTGTCATGCCCCAAAACCGAGGCACGAGACCGACGCCCAACCAGATGAACCCGGTCAAGCGAACCTGGATTTGCCTTTCCTACCCGACGCATTTCCCAGTGTTCATAATGTACATTTTATAAGTGAAACAGCAAAATAGAATCAATCATGCGGTTACAACATAAATCCCTTTCTTCTTGTAACATTTGCAACATTTGATATTACCAAAACATACACACTAAGTACAACATTCCCGTTACGGGACCACGATTACGAGTAAGTACAACAACTACCCAACATATGTTTACAACCCACATAGTGTCTACGGAACCTCTAAGAGTACGGAGAAGAAAACATAGACGTGCCGGTAACAAGGCCTCGGCTATACCTCAAAAGGAATGACATAAAAAAAATGAGTCAACATGATTTACACACAGCCCCGCGAGGAAGTGAGGCTCACCAAGACTACTGAAGAGATGGAGGGAAAAGGTACCACTAACGGCGATCAGCGCTACCTGCTACAGAACCACCTACATCCACTTAAAAGATGTAGCGCCCCCGGAAAAAGGGACGTTAGTACCATTGAATAGCACTAGTATGTATGAACAAACCTACTCTAGATAGGATAAACGTTAACAATCAACACAAATAGAGACAACAGATAAAAATACACCGAGGCAAGGAAAAAAACACAAACAAGAGTTACAACAACCCTCATCCCATTTTGCCATCTTTTGGTTAATGTACTGTTAAGCTCATCTTGTTATTATTATTACTGATTCACCGTGTTGTTTCACACGGAGTCCGATCTCTGCCCGATCGGCTGGGCCATCTCAACTGTAAATAGTGAGGACAATAATCATCATCAAATCATAATCATATCACAATATCAAGTCATCCATGTGTACGACATGGAGTCTGGTCCTAGCCAAACCGGATAGGCCTTCTCACCCCCATGACATTCTCCTGGTACAATTATGGGTGTTTTAGATCTCTTACATCAATTTAAACTTTTTGATCCCCAACACATATTGTTCTTTGATTCGTATTCCATATCATTAAAATCCTTTGATTCACATTTAACAACTATTCATCCTTTAATCCATATTCCATAACCATCCATTCCATTAATTCATGTTTCACAACAATTCAACCTCATGTTTTGCATTTCATATCATTACCGTCTCTTTACCCACATTTCATATCATAGCAACTTTTGATTCATATGTCGTACCATTCTAATCTTTCATAATTACCACACTCATCATATGCAAGGATCACACACATAGTAGAAGAAGGAATAAAATGATCACAACCCATATACTCAAGTAGCACAACGATATGGTATTAGCATGGAATGACATAGAATCAAAGATTCCTCAATTAGGCACATACAACACATATATTCCGTAGAGATCCGACAAGAGAATCATACCCAGAAAGTGAGCCCCATGGGTTTATCCTATCAAAAATCACCGGACCTACTAACGCCTTCAATCTAATTTACAATGTGACACATTTAAACTTAGATTTAGGAACCTTGAACTCACTTGGGCATTTTATCAACTACTATGTTGTCCTTTAGATTAACTAACCCCTTTTTAGTGAAAGATTGCCTTAGCTTACTTCCCTTTGCTAGATTACGGAAGATTATTCACATGCATGCAAGGTTTCACTTTTTAATTTCAAGAACCAACCTATGTGTGTTTTATTCTTACACAAAATCTGTGAAATTGGGGAAATAGGGTAAAGACTTACCTTTTTTGAGTGAAGAAGATGACAATAACTCGATAATTTCCGGGCTTGAGTGATTTTGAAAAAAATCAAGTTGGATGATGTTGAAACCTTATATCTTAAGAACTCTCTTCTTCCCTATCTATTCTTGGTCAGAAAATCATTAAAAATGAAGCGAAAAGGTGCTTTATAAAATAGGTGTTCGGGTTTTAAATTTAAAAAATAGGAGCCCCAACACAGAGATGCGGTCAGGAATGCGATCGCATTCCTGCTATCCGGTTTGCATTCATGTCACATAAATGACCCTCAAAATGGGCCAAAAGGAGACCGGAATGCCCAGGTATGCGACCACTATGCAGTCTGCATACCTGTTATGCGATCGCATAGTGCGTTGCATAACCTCCCTCGCAAAAACCATGGGGAAAGAATGTGACAACTTTGCGGCCCTCATTCGTGAAATGCGATTGCATTCTAGGTCGCATAGCTGCCCTCAAAATGGACAGCAAATTATCCAGGTATGCAACCATTATGTGGTCCGCGTACTTGTTATCCGATCGCATAGTGCGTCGCATAACGTGCAATTTCTGGAAAATTTAATCTTTCAAGTTCTGGGATACTTTTTACTCAAAATATTACCGTTTTAAGAATTTCTATCGTTATAACAGCACTGGGACCTACTCGGGCATTATTTTTGACATAGAAATTTTACGGTTCTTTGCATCTACGGAAACCACTCTGGTGCAGAATCATTGGTTCTCAAGTTAGTCAGGGACGACTACTATTGGCCCCGGATGGAACCGAATGTAAAAACATTCGTACAAAAATGCGACAAATGTCAACAGCATGAACAGTTAGTGCGTCAACCAGCAGAATCGTTGCATTCAGATGTGTCACCGTGGTCATTTATGAAATGGGGTTGGACATAGTTGGTCCCTTAACACAAGAGGTCGGGAAAAGATTTCTTTTAGTTTTAAATGGATTGAGGCGGGTCCTTACCAAAATATCAAAGAATTCGAAGTGGTTGATTTCATATGGGACCACATAATTTGCCGATTTTGAATACCGAATGAGTTTGCTTGTGATAATAGGCCATAGTTCATAGCTGCTAAAGTCACAAGTTTTTGGAAGGATTAAAGATCAAACGACTACATAGAACATCCGAGTTATAATGGACAGACGGAGTCAACCAACAAGGTAATTATCCAAAACCTTAGTAAAAGTTAGAAGATGATACGGGCAAGTGTCCAGATGAGCTACTGAGTGTTCTATGGGCTTATCGAACCACATCAAAGTCCAGCATGGGAAATACCCCTTTTTTGCTCTTGTATAGTTCAAAACCTTTAATACTAGTAGAGGTGGGGGAACCGACCCTGAGGTTTTCCCCAGCAAATGAAGAAGCAAACAATAAGTGTTGCTAGTCAAGCTAGATTTGCTTGAAGAGCGCCGAGATCTGGCATATGTAAGGATGGTGGCACAAAAGAAAAAGACTGAAAGGTATTATAATCGCAGGGAAAATATCCAATATTTCAAAGTAAGGGATTTGGTTATAAGGAAAGTCACTTAAAGCACCCGAGAGGTCAATGCTGGGAAGCTGGAATTGACATGGGAACAACGTTACCGGGTTTCAGCTATAACTTGTAAAGGCTCATACGAATTGGAAAATCAAGATGGAGTTAAATTTCCAAGAAATTGGAATGCTACTCACTTCAAAAGGTATTACTGCTGAGGATTCTTGCTGGTAATGAAAGTATGTGCCGCACTCTCTATCCGTTCGACTAGTTTTTCTCCCAACTGGGTATTATTGTTAATGTTTTAACCGAGGCAGCAACGTAAAGCATAAGACAAAGGAAATATCATTGTTAAGCTGGCTAATCGACAACCAAAATGTAAAGACCCGAAAAATTTCATGGCTAAAAATAATGCCCAAATAGGGCCCCGTGTTGTTATAACTGTAGAATTTCTTAAAATGGACCCTTTTTGAGTAAAACATACCCCGGGACTCAAAAGATAAAATTTTCCAGAGTTGCGTTGTTATGTGACGCACTATGCAATCGCATAATAGGTATGCAGACCGCATAGTGGTCGCATACATGGACAGTCCACTGTCTAATTTGAGGACACCTATGCGGCCCAAGATGCGATCGCATTTTAGGAATGCGGACCGCATAGCTATCGCATTCTTGCACCTCCATTTTTCCAGAGGAGGTTATGCGACGCACTATGCGATCGCATAACAGGTATGCGGACCGCATAGTGGTCGCATAACAGGTATGCGGACCGCATAGTGGTCCCATACCTAGGCAGTCCGGTTTCCTTTTGGCCTATTTTGAGGGCCATTATGCGACAGGAATGCGGACCGCATAGCAGGAATGCGATCGCATTCCTGACCGCATTTCTATTTCGGGACTTATAAATTCAAATTTTATACCCGACCCCCAGTTCATTAAAATACTTACCCCCTTCCATTTTAATGATTTTCTAAACAAAATAGAGTGAGGGAAGAGAGAGTTCTTGAGAGAGAAGGTTCCATCTTCACCCAAAAAATTGATTTTTCACTATCACTCGGGCCTGGAAGTTATTGAGTAATTGTTATCTTCTTCACTCTAAGAGGTAAGTCCCCACCCCATTTCCTTTTAATTCTTAGGTTTTGGCTAAAAAGGGTAGAACTCATAAATTGATTCTTGGAGATAAAATTCGATACCTTGCATGCATGTAAGTTAAACTCCCTAATCTAGTAAAGGGAAACGAGTTTGGGTAATTATTCACAAAAATGGTGTTAGTAATCTAAGGGGTCACATAGTGTTCGATAAAATAACTAAATGAGTTCGAGTTATGTTTATGGTCCCTAATTCTAAGTGAAATATGTCACATTATAGAATAGATTGACGGTGCTAGACGGTCCGGTGATTTGTGATAAAAAGGGAATTTCGATTCAAGGTATGTATGGCTTTAATTTTTATAGAGTCATCTTGTTGGTGTCCGAGCACACGGTATAAAATTCTTGCTTGAGCATATGTGAATTGATTGTCCTGCTGTGTCGAGGTGTAAGATTTCATTCTCTGATTTTTCTTAGTCGATTACCATGCTAATTGTGATTGTGAAGGGTGATTCTTTGTGCTTATCCTATCATGTGTAAGGTTCGTTAAATGTTCGAATATGTCAATATGGCAGTATGTGCTACTAAATGAAAGAATGTTAATGTACCCTAATGTGGGAATGTATTTAATTGCTAAGGGTCGAGTTTGGCAAATGATGAAAAGAAATTATGGATTGATTTAATTGAGTTACATAATGATGGCAACACCATATATAAATTATTGTTTGGTAAGGATTATTGTGACTTGATTTCATATAGTTATTCATTGAAATGAACTTATGTTCTTGATGATGAATATCCTTGTGATATAATTATTGGTTGTTGTTGCTATCAAATGTGAATGTACGGTGGGATCCGGTTGCAGGCCGCAACACGAAGTAATAAGGGTGGAGAGGTAATAAGGGTGAAATGTAATTGTACGGTGGGATCGGGTTACGTTCCACAACACGAAGTAATAAGGGTGGAGAGGTAATAAGAGTGAAATGTGAATGTACGGTGGGATCGGCTTGCGCGCCGCAACGGATAAATAATTGAAAGGAATAACTATAGAATCTTCATTTGTGATCTTCTGCATATATGTGTGGTACTTGTGTGGTTACCCTGACTGTCTTCCAATTGTGTACTATTTGATTCTATTTAGAATAAACTTTGTTCATACACACTAGTACTATTCAACAGTACTAACGTCCCTTTTGCTATGGCGCTACATATTTTATATGGATGTAGGTGGTTCCACAGCAGGTAGCTCAGACCGCCAATAGTGGTGCTTCCCTTCATACCTTCAGCAGATCCGGTGAGTCCCATTTCCTCTCGGAGCCGTGTGTAGTCTATATCATCTATTTTGTATATTCTATGTCTTGTAAGGTATAGCCGGGGCCTTGTTACCGGCAAGTATTGTGTAAACCCTTAATACTCGTAGAGGCTCCATAGACATGATGTGGGTTGTACATATATGTATTTTGGGCAGTAATTGTGTTTACTAGTAATCATGGTCCGAATTGAAATTATTGTATGTTTTGTGATTACCAAATATTGAAATGATAAAGGACGAAATGAACTCAAATGGTGAATTCATGCTTAAGCTCTAAATTGCTAATTTATGTGGAATAATGTATATTGTAAACACGGGGTAACGCATTGGGTAGGAAAGGCAAACCAAGTCCGCTTGACCGGGATCATCCGGTTGGGTGCCGGTCTCGTTCCTCGATTTTGGGGCGTGACAAACTTGGTATCAGAGCCCGGTCTTTAAAGTGTCCCAAGATGTCTCGGAGTCGTGTCTAGTAGAGTCTTATCGGTGTGTTGTCGACCACATCTATAATTAGGGGGATGCATGGACATTTAGGAAAATATCCTTTGATTGTTACTCTTTATCGTGCGATGAAGTGGAAGGTGATAAAATCTTTATCTAACTCGTGCATTGTCCCAGTTTTCAGTAAATGGCACCCAAGAAGAGAGCTCGACTCGGCCCAGAGGCCACCCCAGGAGTGGCCACAAATTCTCCAACTGGTGGTACGGGTGTGAAAGATTCCCCGGCCACAAACCAGCCCGACTCCTCCACTCCATGCCAGACTATCCATGTTCCTACTCCAGCGGAGGGTGATGAAATCCCACCCGCTAACATTCTTGATCCCTCCTCAGCCCTAGCTTCCGATCCGGTATTTATGATTGGGACCTCAGGGGAGCTATTCAGATGTTGACTCAACTAGTGGCCTCCCAGGTCCAAAGATCTCATGCTGCCCCTGCGTCCTCTAGCGAGCAAGGGGATTTTTCATGTGCCAGAGTCAACCAGTTTCTGCGGTTAGCCCCTCCAGAGTTCACAGGCACCGACCCAAAGGAAGATCCTAAGGACTTTATAGATGAAATGTACAAGACTCTCTGGGTTATGAAGGCTACAGAAACAGAGGGGGTTGAGTTGGCTTCCTATAGGCTAAAGGGAGCGGCGTATTCGTGGTTTGAGATGTAGGAGGGTTCCCGTGGGGAGGGGAGCCCTCCGGCGAAGTGGGATGAGTTTGTTGATGCCTTCATGGATCATTTCTTGCCTACCGAGACTATGGCAGCCCGTGCTGTGGAGTTTGAGGTCCTTAAGCAGGGCAACATAAGTGTGTGGGACTACCACATGGAGTTCGTGCGCCTGTCCAAATATGCAATCCATATGATGCCGACTATGGAGGCTAGAGTTCGACGGTTTGCTTAGGGCCTTGGTCCCTTGGTTGTTAATGAAGCTGCTACAGCTGCCTTGCATTCGGATATGAATTATGGGAAGATCGTGGGATTCTCCCAGGCTACAGAGGCTCGGAAGTTGAAGATAAAGATGGAGAGAGAGAGTGGTAGTAGGGCCCGGTCAGCGGGCAACCCTGGGAGTTTAGTTCAATGTGGGAGATCAGCCCTTGGGAGAGGGTCATCAATGCCATCCCAGTCCTATGCTCAGTCCTCAGCCAGTTCCCCGTCATCAGGACACAGTTATCAGCAGGGAGGTAGCTTTGGACTAGGTTCAGATAGCAGAAGGTTCCATCCGTCAGGTTGTTCAGGTGGAAGGTTGCTGCAGTAGCGGAGGGCCCCATGCCCTAAGTGTGGGAGGTTTCATTCCGAGCCGTGTTACTTAGATATACTGGTGTGCTATATTTTCGGAGAGAGAGGCCATATCCAGCGAGACTTCCACGCACCCAGTCAGGGCACAGGTAGGGGCACTGCTCAACCATCCAGCTCTTCAGCCGTTACATCTTCAGCCCGCGGCCCTCCAGCTCCAGTAGCGCACGGTGTAGCTAGGGATGGAGCACGGGGTCAAGGGGGACCCAATCGGTTCTATGCTTTGAGTGGTCACCAGAGTAAGGAGGCTTCCCCAGATGTCATCACAGGCATTCTGACTGTCCAAATGCATGATGTTTATACTCTTATTGATCCCGGGTCTTCATTGTCCTATGTTACTCCATTTATTTGCTTCAAGTTTTGGGATAGAACCCAAATAGCTTCATGAGCCGTTCTCTATGTCGACTCCGGTTGGTGATTCTATTACGGTCGCGCTAATCTATAGGAATTGTGTTGTCATGGTATGTGGTCAGGATACCACGGCCGATCTTATTGAGCTAGGAATGGTGGATTTTGATGTTATCGTAGGAATGGATTGGCTCTACTCGTGATTTCCTAAACTCTATTGCCAAACAAGAATTATGAGGCTCGAGTGTCCTAACGAACCAGTTATCGAATGGAAAGGGAATGCTGTTGTGACGAGGGGTAGGCTTATTTCCTACCTCAAGGCCTAAAAAATTATCAGGAAAGGGTGTATCTACCATTTGGTCCGGGTTGCGGACACCACTTCAGAGGTGCCTACTCCCGAGTTTGTGCCGGTTCTGAATGAGTATCTAGAAGTATTTCTGGATGAGCTTCTTGGAGTTCTGCCAGATAGAGTGCCTGAATTCGGGATTGATGTGTTGACAGATACGCAGCCAATATCTATTCCACCCTACAGGATGGCGCCAGCGGAACTGAGAGAGTTGAAAGCACAATTGAAAGATCTATTGGAAAAGGGTTTCATTCGGCCACGTGTGTCCCCTTGGGGCACACCAGTTCTTATGGTCATGAAGAAGGATGGATCACTCCGGATGTGTATTGATTATCGGCAGCTCAACAAGGTCACTATCAAAAACAAATATCCATTGCCTCAGATAGATGATTTGTTCGACCATTTGCAGGGTGTTAGGTTCTTCTCAAATATTGATTTACGGTCCGAGTATCACCAGTTGAAGATCAGGGAGCAGGATATTCCTAAGACCGCCTTCAGGGCTCGTTATGGGCACTTCGAATTTCTGGTAATGTCTTTTGGGCTAACCAATGACCCAGCAGCTTTTATGGACCTTATGAACTGGGTTTTCAAACCGTTTCTTGGCTCCTTCGTGATTGTCTTCATTGAAGACATCCTTGTTTATTCGCGGAGTCAGGAAGATCATGCTAATCACCTCAGGGCAGTTTTGCAGACCCTTCATCAACACCAGTTATATGTGAAGTTTTCAAAATGTGAATTTTGGCTAGAATCAGTCACTTGTTTGGGCCATGTTGTTTCAAGGGAAAGGATTCAGGTTGATCCTCAAAAGATCGCAGCAGTAAAGGATTGGCCTAGACCGACGACCCCAACAGAGATTCGCAGTTTCTTAGGTCTAGCTGGGTATTATCGAATATTTGTGGAGGGATTCTCTACTCTTTCCTCCCCACTGACTAAGTTGACGTAGAAAGCTATAAAGTTCCAGTGGTCTGATGCTTGTTAAAAGAATTTTCAAGAATTGAAATTGAGATTGACTTCAGCGCCGGTGTTGACCTTGCCAGAGGGTACATAGGGATTTGTGGTTTATTGTGATGCTTTAAGGGTTGGTTTGGGGTGTGCGTTGATGCAGTGCGGGAAGGTTATAGCGTATGCTTCTAGGCAACTCAAGAATCACGAGAAGAATTATCCGACGCATGATTTGGAGCTCGCAGTGGTGGTGTTTGCACTGAAGATCTGGCGGCATTATCTTTATGGGGTCCATGTGGACGTGTTCATAGACCACAAGAATCTTCAATACTTATTCAAGTAGAAGGAGTTGAACTTAAGGCAGCGAAGATGGTTGGAGTTGCTCAAGGATTATGATATGAATATATTGTACCATCCGGGGAAAGCGAATGTGGTGGTCAACGGCCTTAGTCGGAAGTCCATGGGTAGCTTGGTTCATTTGGAAGCAGATCAGAGGTCTTTGGCTCGGGAGGTTTATCAGTTGGCAAGTTTGGGGGTCTGTATTTCGACCTCAGACGGAGGGGATGTCGTGGTGTGTAATGGAGCTGAATATTCACTTGTAATGGGAGTCAAGGAAAAGCAATTCAGAGATCCAGCATTGGTATAGTTGAGAGAGGCAATCCTGAATCACAAGACCTCGGCATTTTTTCTCGGAAATGATGACGGTGTTTTGCAGTGCCAAGGGAGGCTATGTGTTCCGGATGTGGATGATCTTCAGGAAAGGGTAGTGGTAGAGGCTCAAAATTCCAGGTATTCAGTATACCCAGGTTCTACGAAGATGTATCATGATCTCAAAGAGATTTATTGGTGGAATGGTATGAAGATGGGTGTGGCAGACTTTGTGGCTAGGGTCCGAATTGTCAACAAGTGAAGGCCGAGCATCAGAGGCCCGGTGGGTTGACGCAACTTATGGAAATACCAATGTGGAAATGGGAGATGGTCAATATGGACTTTGTGGTAGGGTTACCCCGCACTCAGCGCAAGTTCGACTCAATTTGGGTGATAGTGGATTGACTCACGAAATCAACTCACTTCTTGGCAGTCAATTCCGTCGATACTGTAGAACAGTACGCTCAGTTGTATATCAAGGAAATAGCCAGACTCCATGGAACTCCAGTTTCTATTATCTCGGATCGAGAGGCCCAGTTCACAGCTAACTTTTGGAGGAAATTTCAGCAGGGTTTGGGTACTCAAGTAAATCTCAGCACTGCTTTCCACCCACAGACGGACGATCAAGCGGACGGACTATTCAAATGCTTGAATATATGTTACGAGCTTGAGTTTTAGATTTCAAGGGTAGATGGGATGATCACTTTCCTCTTATAGAGTTTGCTTACAATAACGACTTCCACGCTAGTATTCAGATGGCCCTATTTGAGGCATTGTATGGAAGAAGGTGTAGGTCTCTGATTAGATGGTTCGAAGTTGGCGAAGCAGAATTTCTAGGGCTGGATCTCGTGCAGCAGGCTATGTAAAAGGTTAGAATCATTCAGGAGAGGATGAAAACTGCTCAGAAGTCTCCAGAAATTCTATGCGGACGTTCGTCGTAGCGATTTGGAGTTTCAAGTAGAAGATTGGGTGTGATATCTCCCATGAAGGGAGTAATGCGGTTTGAGAAGAAAGGGAAATTGAGCCCTAGGAATGTCGGGCCGTATCGGATCGCTCAAAGGATAGGAAAGATGGCTTATAGACTTGAATTGCCCCCTGAAATGTCATTAGTGCACCCGGTGTTTCATGTGTCCATGTTGAAGAAGGTGATTGGGAATCCATCCGCCATTGTTCCGGTTGAGACGGTTGAAATTAATTAAGGATTTTCATATGAAGAGGTTCCAGTTGATATTCTTGATAGGCAAGTCCGTGGATTGAGGAACAAAGAGATTGCTTCTGTTAAAGTGTTATGGCGAAGTCAACAAGTTTAGGAAACCACATGGGAAGCGGAAAATGAAACGAAAGAGAAATATCCCCATTTGTTTGAATAAGTATGGTAATGGTTTGAAAATTGTCATTCCTAAGCAATTATATGTTGTGTCAAATTTTGTGGAAAAGCACCCCATTTTCCCCTTAATTGCCCTACTATTGTAACTTCTCAAGTTATGTCATATTTGTGTATGTTGTAATTATTTGGGTAATGTGCAACTCCTTGAAGTAAGAAAAATTATGTGCAATTCATGTGATAGTTAAATGATATGCAAGTTTCTGGTGTTAACTGAAATAGGTATAGCATGTTGAAGTAATTGAATTGCATACGACTTGTTGAGGTAACACAATTATATGCGAGTTGATGGAGTGACTGGTAATGTGTGAAATTGGTTAAACATGTGTATGGGGGGCTCTCTGAGAGGCGGATAGGCCTATATTCAAAGTAAACTCTGGCGAAATTTCCAGAAATTATCGGAGTTAGTGAAAATTTGGGGGTTGGTTTATTTTGTGTTTTTTTCCTACTCTAGTGATTCACCGATCCTCATTCGAGGACGAATGATTTTAAGTAAGGGAGAATGTAAAGACTCGTAAAATTTCATGGCTAAAAATAATGCCCAAATAGGTCCCCGTGTTGTTATAACTGTAGAAATTCTTAAAACGGACCCTTTTTGAGTAAAAAGTACCCCGGGACTCAAAAGATAAAAATTTTCCAGAGTTGCAATGTTATGTGACGCACTATGCGATTTCATAACAAGTATGCGGACCGCATAGTGGTCGCATAGATGGACAGTCTGTTGTCCAATTTGAGGACATCTATGCGGCCCAAGATGCGATCGTATTTTGGGAATGCGGACCGCATAGATGTCGCATTCTTGCACCTCCATTTTTGTAGAGGAGGTTATGCGACGCACTATGCGATCGCATAATAGGTATGCGGACCGCATAGTGGTCGCATACCTGGGCAGTCCAGTTTCCTTCTGGCCCATTTTGAGGGCCATTTATGCGACAGGAATGCGGACCGCATAGTGGTCGCATACCTGGGCAGTCCAGTTTCCTTCTGGCCCATTTTGAGGGCCATTTATGCGACAGGAATGCGGACCGCATAGTGGTCGCATACCTGGGCAGTCCAGTTTCCTTCTGGCCCATTTTGAGGGCCATTTATGCGACAGGAATGCGGACCGCATAGCAGGAATGCGATCGCATTCCTGACCGCATTTCTGCTTCACGACTTTTAAAATTCTAATTTTATACCCAACCTCCAGTTCATTAAAACACTTACCCCTTCCATTTTAACAATTTTCTGAACAAAATAGAGAGAGGGAAGAGAGAGTTCTTGAGAGAGAAGGTTCCATATTCACTCAAAAAAATTGATTCTTCACTATCACTCGGGCATGGAAGTTATTGAGTAATTGTCATCTTCTTCACTCTAAGAGGTAAGTCCCCACCCCATTTCCTTTTAATTCTCAGGTTTCGGCTAAAAAGGGTAGAACTCATAAATTGATTCTTGGAGATAAAAGTTGATACCTTGCATGCATGTAAGTTAAACTCCCTAATCTAGTAAAGGGAAACGAGTTTGGATAATTATTCACAAAAAGGGGGTTAGTAATCTAAGGGGTCACATGGAGTTCGATAAAAGACCTAAATGAGTTTGAGTTGTGTTTATGGTTCCTAATTCTAAGTGAAATATATCACATTGTGGAATAGATTGATGGTGCTAGACGGTCCGGTGATTTGTGATAAAAAAATTAAAGGGGAATTTCGATTCAAGGTATGTATGGCTAACTTTAATCTTTGTAGAGTCATATTGTTGGTGTCCGAGCACACGGTATGAAATTCTTGCTTGTGCATATGTGAATTGATTGTCCTGCTGCGTCGAGGTGTAAGATTTCATTCTCTGATTTTTCTTAGTCGATTAGCATGCTAATTGCGATTGTGAAGGGTGATTCTTTGTGCTTATCCTATCATGTGTAAGGTTCGTTGTTGTTTTAGACATCAATACCACACAAGAAGATAGGTTACTTTGTGTGGTACCCAATTTTCGAGTGTTGTCTCAATAGAAGAACCTGGTTCTTCTTGATGTACTTACTTCTACTGTCGTGGAATATTAAAAGTAGTAAAGTAAAAACACAAATATTTTTACGTGGAAATCACCTGGCTCAAAAGGTGAAAAAACCACGACCTACTCCTCAGAAGGATTTGCTCAAACTCTTTACTAAATACTCTAAGCCAAACAGACTTACAAAGTAAACTCTTTTGTAATCCTAGAACTAACTCTAATCCCTTTATAGTAACTAGCCCCTTGCTAATTTCTACACCCCTCAAGTTAAATCTAACTTAAACAATATGTACCTATTACAATTGCTTCTATGAAAGCTGAAAGATACAATATTAAAACTCCTACTACAATCAACAAGACTCAATAATTAATCATATGGAACTGGTTCTTCTAGTTGATTTGTAGCCTTTTAATCGCACAATGACTCTACTAGCAAATTGACTGTGGGAACTTTGCTTTCATACTTTTGATTCACTTCAGCTTTTGTGCGTGTCATTCCAGCAGAAATACATCAAGTATTTATAGAGTCAGTTGAGCTTGTCGTCCAATTCTAGTCCAACTCTACCTGGGTGACCAAATTCGTACCAAACTCAACTTCCTTTATTTTGTTACTTTCCTTGCTGAATTCGACTTCAATCTTCTCATCAGTTTGCAACCTTTTCGTATTAGGAGACAATCTCTTGGTTCATTGATATTTCACATTCACAAATATCTCCTATGCATATACGATTCATGTGCCAGCTATTCAGTTCAAGATGTGTGTTCTGATGGACCTGGTTCAGCCATTTGTCAATCTTCACAACTATGCAGTGACATGGGTCAACAAATTCCCCATTTTTGATGATGAAAAACACTGTGCTTAATCCTATATACACTTCAAACACTTTGTATGATTTTAAGCATTAATCTTAGAGAATCCAGGTTCATTAGGTTATAAATATCACTTTGAAAAAAAAATTCCAGCCACATGTCTTCCCCCTTTTGGCATCATCGAAAAGTATGCAAAATGATATACTTACCAGATTTATTAATTATTACTCATGGCCTTTGAGGCAACTGCAGGTGCAAAGCATGATTAATCAACACAAGAAGCCAATAAATGTTAGCTAACTAAGAAATTGAGACAAAGTCAATAACTAAAAGAAAAAATCATTGATTAGGAACGATTATCAACCACCATACAGAAAAACAATAACAAACCAACCATGAGCAAAAAAGAGAGTAAAAATAACTGAAACTGAATAACTGGTCCAAAGAGGGCTTTGGAAGCTCTCGAAATCCTATGGATGGGAAGGTGCAGAGGAGGTTGTTGTCTTGGATTGTAGGAGAGAAAGAATCTGCTGAAGAACACCCTCGTTCTTTTCTTTCTCCATTGCTAATTCAGCCCTAAGAGCATCTTGCTCAGCTTCAACCTCAATCACACGAGACTTCAAATGAAGGATCTCCATATCCTTAATCTCATTTTCCTGCACCATAGTTCTAACTTTGCTGTTGACTGGTTGCTTCGTAGATGAACCAGGTTCATCCACAGGAACATTGACATTGTAGTCATATGTCAACAAAGTTTCCTTCCCAAGTAGTCTTTGGCAGTAGCCATCTCAGCCTTCTTTACTGGAACCCCAAAATGTGCAAGCACTGTTGTCAGAATGAAGCCATATGGAATTGCGTGTGCTTTAGTTCCATTCACAACTCTGTCAAAGAGTGGATGATGAAAACCGACCAATTTATTTGCTTTCCCCTGTACAAGCATTCCATCAAGGTAAGATCTATATAATTTGCAAAGCGCCTTCTTTCTTGTCTAGGCAATAGGAACTTGATGACGAACTCGAAGAGTAGCTTATGCTCTGGATTCATTTTACTCTTGTAAACCGGCCTGGGTTCAATCTCCTTCTGACTATCACTGAAGAAGCTGGTGATGTTGATTGCTGAGGCCATCCCATCTTGACAAGGCCATATTTTCCTTGTGTAGTCCTCATATCTTTAAGCTGGTATGTTCAGAATAACACCAGTTCTTTAGCATCAAAGGAAATTTCAATTCCTTTGACCATGGAGGTGACCCTTCCTTCCTTGACAATGGAATTTCCCATGAATGCTACCAACTCAGCCATTGCCAGTCTGCCTTCCATGCGAAGGACCAGGTCCTTCCAGCCCTGCACCTCCAGAGTTTCCAACAGATATTGCATTCCAGGCTCCTCTAGATCCTTCACCAGCTTACCCTTCAGTATTGTTCTTTTTCCAAACGTGGTAACTCTGTCAGTCACCTCTCATATTTCCTTCTCCTCCTCTCCACTCCAGTCTGCATCATCATCTTCTTTCTCAATAATTTTCACTTTCTTTGGCTTGGCACTGGTCCTCTTAACAGATCTTGTTGGTGTAACAGACATTCTAGCTGACTTCTTTGAAAAAGCCTTAGCCTTTGTGGGTCTTGGTGTCTCGGCCACACCTGGAGCAGGCTGCTCCTCCTGTTGGACCAGGCCCAGCGTCGTCTCTTCAATATCAATAGCCTCAACAGGCTCTCTAACTTTAGCTTTTCCTTTTGCTGCGCTCTTCTTCTTGCTCTCTTCCAGAGCCTTTTCTAATTTATCTTCTTCATCTCTCACAGTGCTACGAGTAGCTCTTACTTTTGGAGCAGGAACATCAGCAACTTCAGAAATTTTTCTTTTCTTTGAAGGAACTGGGTGAGCTGCCTTCTTGGGCTTCTGATTCCTTCTTTTCTTGGGGTTATAGGACTCCCCAAGTTTCTTCAGCCTTTCAGCCAATGTTTCTTCCCCAGATGAACCAGGTTCATCTCTTCCTTTCTTCAGACTTGCAAGACCTACTGCAGCTTCCTCAACTATGCTTCCCCCTAAATCTGTGACGTTTTCTCCAACAGTTTCAGGAATGGGACCACAGATAACTAGCGTGCTACCATCCTCCCCAGATCCCCTCACAAATTCTTTTACCTCTCTCTCAAGAATTCTTTCTTTTCTACCACCCCTCTACCTTTCAGGTACTTCAACATCAATAACATACCCAACCAACACGAATCTTTTATCAGCAGAAGTAAATTCAGAATTGATTTCAAGATTACCTTTTTCAGAAATGGTTGAACCAGGTGTATCTTTCTTATTGGCTGATTTAAAGGATTCACTGGACCAATCTGACTTAGTACCTTTGTCTTCTTTAATAAGATCCTCCAAGAATTTTTCCCTAGCCCAGAACCAACAGATTTTCGGGCAAGAACTTTGACACAACGATTCTTGGGGGCAGGAGTAGGATTTGGAGTGGGTTCAGCAATGGGTGTATTTTAGGGGTTGATGAAATTTTTGGTGATTCAGAACTGTAAACGGATGGAGAATTGGAGACAGATTCAGAATGTCCTCCATTGTAATCACGATTAGGTGATGAATTAGAAGAAGAAGTTGGTGGTGGTGAAGACATTATTATGCATTGTTAGGAAGAAAAGGTGAGTTATCCGTTTTGGGTTGTGTAGTATGAGTTGAACTTGGTTTGAGGGTAGCTTTATGAAGAGAAGAGTAATGAACTTTTATAAGATGTGGCTAGGGAGATTTCAACCTGCAAAATTTGTACTCAAGTAGGAGTCTAATCGCCGCCTTAACCTAGGCTAATTAAGTGAAGACTGGACTTCTTAAAACTGGTTCAACTTGGGTGATTGCGAAGTATTTGTGTTTGAACGAATTATGGAAAGAATCCTACTCATGTATGACTGTAATTGAATTAATATATGAAGAAGAGTACGTACCTTGTCAGTCAGATGAATCAGCATGGATGAACCAGATTCATCCTGTTAGAAATCTTTAAATTGCCTCAATTTACAAAGATAGATAAACATTATTAGTATCCAGGGAATCATATTAATACATGGCACAAGAGTATGGCAATAAAGACATGATGCTGAGCAATTATTAATCTGATTAAGTACCTAGTTAAAATGTTCTAGCGAAAAAAAAATTTCATTTATATATATATATATGTTTTTCAATCAAGTGATCTTAATCATCCCTAATTCCAGCCTATTTCTCTCAAAATGCTCCCTACTAAGTTCTTTAGTGAATATATCAGCAATTTGATGATCAGTAGCACAAAATTCGATTGAGATCATTCATTTTTCATAGTTATCCCTTAGCAAAATGGTGCCTAACATCTATGTGCTTAGTCATTTTGTGATGAACCGGGTTCTTCGTCATACTAATAGCACTAGTGTTATCACAAAAAATAGGAATTCATCCCACATCAATACTAAAGTCCATGATTTTTTGCTTGATCCATAACAACTGGGCAGCATGAGGCTGCAGCCACATATTTAGCCTCAGCAGTAGACAAGGCTACTAAATTTTGTTTCTTGGTAGACCAAGACACAAGGCATGAACCAGAAAGTGAGCCATACCCGAAGTACTTTTCCTATCAACTAGGAATCCTGCATAATCAGCATAAACCTATCCTACAAGGTCCAAATTACTACCTTTAGGATACCAAAGGCACAAATCAGTGGTGCCTTTCAAATATCTCAAAATTCTCTTTACTGCAGTGAGTTGGGACTCCTTTGGATTTGCCTGAAACCTAGCATACAATCCCACGCTGAACACAATATCAGGTCTGCTGGCAGTGAGATATAATAGAGACCCAATCATCCATCTGTATAGCTTCTGATCAACAGATGAACCAGGTTCATCCACATCCAATTTTGTAGCTGTGGCTATGGGAGTGTCTATTTCTTTTGAGTCTTCCCTTTTTAACTTCTTGAGCAATTGTTTCACATACTTTTGTTGGTGGATCATTGTTCCATTTGGTTTTTGCTTAATTTGAAAACCTAAGAAAAAGTTTAGCTCACCCATCATACTCATCCAAATATATTTGCTCAACCAGGAGATCCTTGCCCTTTTCCCTTAAGAACAAGGTACTATCAATTTTGCCTCGTTTGTACCCATGTTCTAGCAGGAATTTTGATAATCGTTCATACCATGCTCTTAGTGCTTGTTTGAGACCATATAGAGCCTTTTGAGTTTGTATACGTGGTCAGGTGACTCCTTGCTTTCAAAACCTGGAGGCTGCTTGACAAATACATCTTCCTTCAGATAGCCATTGAGAAAGGCACTCTTAACATCCATCTGATGAAGAGTGAATTCCATGTGTGCAGCAAATGCTATAAGAAGTCTGATTGCCTCCAGTCTTGCCATAGGGGAAAAGGTCTCATCATAGTCAAGTCCTTCTTCTTGACTATACCCTTGAAAACCTAATCTTGCCTTATTCCTTGTAACAGTTACATCCTCATCGAGCTTGTTCCTGAAGACCCACTTGGTGCCAATCACTGATCTATCTAGTGGCCTGGGTACCAAGTGCATACTTGACTTCTTTCAAACTGATTCAGCTCTTCTTGCATGGAATTTACCCAATCAGCATCTTGTAGGGCTTCCCCAATGTTCTTTGGTTCGATCATGGATAGAAAGGCATCAAACGCACACAGATTTTTCAAGGTGATCTTGTTTTGTTTCCGGATGCCAAATTTGTTATGATGTTCTTAAGAGGGTGAGAATTCTGATATCTGTGTGGTTTAAGTACCAGTTGTTCATTCCTAGACGATTCCATGGTGGCTTGTTGCTGTGAAGCAAGATCAGGGCCAGGTTGCATATGTTGAATTTCCCCTATCATGATGCTTGGGGTAGTTGAACCTGGTCCATCACCTATTCCACTGCTTACTTCAATATGATCACTGTTTCTTACCGGTCCAAGCTCCCTATCTTCAGGTTCCTGTCTCTCAGCAAGAATGTTAGTTTCATCAAAGACAACATGTATACTTTCTTCTACACACATAGTTCTTTTATTATACACTTTATAAGCTTTTGCTATGTGATGAATATACCAAGAATACTCCCTCATCACTTCTGGGGTCAAATTTTCCTAGGGAACCTTTGCCATTATTATGTACAAAACACTTGCATGCAAAAGCCCTAAAGTGGGATATGTTGGGCTTTCTCCCTTTAAATAATTCATAGGGTGTTTTCTCTACCAGAGGTATGGTCATGCATCTATTGATTATGTAACAAGCAGTGTTTATTGCTTCAGCCCAGAAGTTGTGAGGTAGTTTGCTAGATAAAAGCATGGTTCTTGCCATGTCTTCAAGAATTCTATTTTTCCTTTCAACAACCCCATTTTGCTGTGGGGTTCTAGGAGCATAAACGTTATGATTAACACCATGTTCATCACAAAACTCAGCAAACTTAGCATTCTCAAATTCAGTACCATGGTCAGATCTTATTGATGTTAGTTGATGTCCTAATTCATTTTGAGTTTTCTTGACAAATGAGGTTAACATATCAAATGCTTCATCCTTAGATTCCAGGAATAAGGTCCAAGTGAACCTTGAATAATTATCAACCAGCACCATCACATATCTCTTACCACCTCTACTCAAAGTTCTCATAGGACCACATAGATCCATATGAACCAGTTCCAACGTCCTGGTGGTACTGACTATTTTCTTACTTTTGAAAGTGGACCTTACCTGCTTCCCACTGGCACATTCCTCACAAACTTTGTCCTCCTTGAACTTCATGTTAGGAAGTCCTACCACTAAGTCCTTAGAGACTAGTTTGTTAAGCTGAGTTAGACTCGCATGACCAAGTCGTTTGTGCCACAGGAGGGGATCACTGTCCAACACACTTAGGCAAGTGAGTTCATTTTCAGACAGTGTGGACAAGTCTATGACATAGATGTTATTCATTCTTTTTCCCTGCAAAACAATCTTGTCAGTAAGCAGGTTAATCACAAAACATTTTGTGGAAGTAAAAGCAACCAGGTTACCTCTGTCACACAGTTGTGATACACTGATCAGGCTATATTTCAAGCCATCTATTAGATACACATGTTCAATGGATCGTGTGTCATCCTTACCTACCTTACCAACCCCAAGGATTTCACCTTTCTTTCTGTTTTCAAAGGAGACATTTCCTCATTTGAGACTTTCAAGTGAAAGGAACTGTTCCATGTTCCCAGTCATATGCTTTGAGCAGCCACTATCCAAATACCAAATCTGGTTTCCTCCTCTCACTTGAACCTACAAAAAGAATCAAGACTAACGCAAACTAGTTTGGGTCCTTTTCTATGAGAGAATGGATGAATCAAATTTTTCCTGGCCCAATTAGGTAGCCAGTTTTTCCTTTTTACAAACCTCTCATTTCTTCGACTGGCCTGCTCTTTTGCAGTACACTCATATTTGTAGTGCCCAGCCTTACCACAATGTGTGCAGATTTTATTCTCAGGAAGAGTGAGATACTTATTTTTGGGACCCCACTTGGGCAATTGTCTTCCAAATCCAAACCCTCTATTGTTGCTACTATGACTCTCTTGAAGCCATATCAGGGCATCAGAGGATTTATTCCATTTATAAGTTCGATCTAATTCATGTTTGACTTTGCCAAGTTCTTCATTAAGAGTTCTTATCTGTTCATCCTTGGCATACATCTTATCTTTTAGTTTTCCCATGTTTCTTCTAACATGATATGAGAATAATCAACAACCTTTTTACTATATCCTAGCTTTAGCTTTAAGTTTTCAGATTTTAGTTCTAAAATCTCAGTTTCAAGTGGATGAACCTGGTTCAACAAGTCAGTGTTTTTCTTTTCAAATTCACTGACGCTGATTTCCAGGTTCATGCACTTTGCTTTTAGCATTGCACATTCTTTAGATAGTTGATCCTTCTCTTTGGTAGTTTCCTTAGAATCATCTATGAAATCAAGTAGCAACTCAGAGTGTTTTCCTTAGATAGGAACTTTACTTTGTTTTTAAGATGGGAGATACTTACCTCTGGTTCTTCATGTGATTCCTTTTCAGATTCTCCAATTGCCATGAGCACCTGATCTTCAGTCTCCCCATCTTCTGATTCTTCATCTGAACTTTCCCCCCAAGCAGCAACCATAGCCTTTGTTGTGGTTTTCTTGGGTTGGATATGTTCCTTCTTGATGTTCCTTCTCTCATATCTCTCTTTTTTCCAGTTTACTTCTCACGGAGGACAGTGTTTAATGAGATGGTCAATCTTACCACATTTATAGCATCCTTCGTTGGTTGGCCTTTCTGGAGATTTTTCTTTGTTGTAGTTTCCTCCTCTAGAGATGCCCGTCTTCCTCATGAGAAAGTTTCTGAATTCTTTGGTGATCATGGTCATCCCATCATCTTCCAGATCTTCTCCCTCAATGATTCCTAGTGCTAGACTCCTCTTCTTCTTTGGACCATCCATATTCATTGTCTGGCTTCTCAGTTCATAGGCAGTGAGGTTTCCAATCATCTCATCCAATCTCAGGGTTGCCATATTTTTGGATTCTTGGATAGCAGTGATTTTGCTTTCCCAAGAAATAGGCAAGACCCTTGTTAGGATCTTATCAACCTTGTCCTCTTCAAGAATTACTCTTCCAATAGACTTCAGTTCATTAGTCAGGGTTGTGAACCTTGTGTACATCTCTTGGATAGTCTCTCATTCTTTCATAGTGAAGTTTTCATACTGAGAGTATAGTAGAGTACCTCTTGAACTTTTTACCTAAGGTGTTCCTTCATGGGCTACTTGAAAGGTATCCCAAATCTCTTTGGCAGTGGTGTAGCTTTGGATTCTGTTGTACTCGTCTGGACCTAGTCCACACACTAGCCACTTTTTGGCCTTCGCATTCTTCTCCCATTTCTTCAGATCCTCAGCAGTGCAATCAGCTCAAGTCTTTGGTATATCTATACCTTCAACATTCTTCATCATGGTAGCTAGAGGACCATCAGTGACTATGTCCCATAGTTCATAGTCTTCTCCAATTTGGTGGTCCTTCATCCTATTTTTCCACCAAGAGTAATACTAGCCATTGAAGAGTGGTGGCCTTGCAGTTGATTGACCTTCCCAATTTCCAGGTGGTGCACTCATCTTGATCTTCTCCAAGGTGTTAGCCTTTCAAGGATAACTTTCTCTGATACCAATTGTTGTTTTAGACGTCAATACCACACAAGAAGATAATTTACTTTGTGTGGTACCCAATTTTCGAGCGTTGTCTCAATAGAAGAACTGGGTTCTTCTTGATGTACTTGCTTCTACTGTCGCGTAATATTAAAAGCAGTAAAGTAAAAACACAAATATTTTTACGTGGAAAACACCTGGCTCAAAAGGTGAAAAACCCACGACCTACTCTTCAGTAGGATTTGCTCAAACTATTCACTAAATACTCTGAGGCAAACGGACTTACAAAATAAACTCTTTTGTAATCCTAGGACTAACTCTAATCTCTTTGTAGTAACTAGACCCTAGCTAATTTTTACACGCCTCAAGTTAACTCTAACTTGAACAATGTGTACCTATTATAATTGCTTCTATGAAAGCTGAAAGATACAATATTAAAACTCCTACTACAATCAAGTAGACTCAATAATTGATCAGATGGAACTGGTTCTTCTAGTTGATCTGTAGACTTTTAATCACACAATGACTTTGCTAGCAAATTGACTCTGGGAACTTTGCTTTCAGACTTTTGATTCACTTCAGCTTTTGTGTGTGTCATTCCAGCAGAAATACATCAAGTATTTATAGAGTCAGTTGAGCTTGTCGTCCAATTCTAGTCCAACTCTACCTGGGTGAACAAATTCGTACAAAACTCAACTTCCTTTATTTTGTTAATTTCCTTGCTGAATTCGATTTCAGACTTCTCATTAGTTTGCAACCTTTTCGCATTAGGATACAATCTCTTGGTTCATTGATATTTTACATTCACAAATATCTCCTATGAATATATGGTTCATTTGCCAGCTATTCACTTCAAGATGTGTGCTCTGATGGACCTGGTTCAACTGGTCAGCCATTTGTCAATCTTCAAAACTATGCACTGACATGGTTCAACATTCGTTAAATGTTCGAATATGTCAATAGGCAGTATGTTATACTAAATAAAAGAATGTTAACGTACCCTAATGTGGGAATGTATCTAATTGCTAAGGGCTGAGTGTGGCAAATGATGAAAAGAAACTGTGGATTGATTTAATTGAGTTAAATAATGATGGCAACACCATATATGAATTATTGTTTGGTAAGGATTATTGTGCCTTGATTTCATATAGTTATTGGTTGATATGAACTTATGTTCTTGATGATGAAGATCCTTGTGATATAATTGTTGGTTGTTGTTGCTATCAAATGTGAATGTACGGTGGGATCGGGTTGCATGCTGCAACACGAAGTAATAAGGGTGGAGAGGTAATAAAGGTGAAATATGATTGTATGGTGGGATCGGGTTGCGTACCGTAACACGAAGAAATAAGGGTGGAGAGGTAATAAGGGTGAAATATGAATGTATGGTGGGATCGAGTTGCGTGCGACAATGGATGAATAATTCAAATGAGTAACTGTGGAATCTTCATTTATGATTTTATGCATATATGTGTGGTACTTGTGTGGTTACCCTGACTGTCTTCCAATTGTGTATTGTTTTATTCTACTTAGAATAAACTTTATTCATACATACTAGTACTATTCAACGGTACTAACGTCTCTTTTGCCGAGGGCGCTACATCTTTTATATGGATGTAGGTGGTTCCACAGCAGGTAGCTCAGACCGCCGATAGTGGTGCTTCCCCTTCATACCTTTAGCAGATCCGGTGAGCCCCATTTCCTCTCGGGGCCGTGTGTAGTCTATATCATCTCATTTTTACATGTTATGTCTTCTAAGGTATAGCTAGGGCCTTGTTGCCGGCAAGTATTGTGTAAACCCTTAGTACTCTTAGGGGATCCGTAGACATGATGTGGGTTGTACATATATGTATTTTGGGCAGTAATTGTGTTTACTAGTAATCGTGGTCCGAATCGAAATTATTGTATGTTTTGTGGTTACCAAATGTTGAAATGATAAAGGACGAAATAAACTCAAATGGTAAATTCATGCTTAAGCTCTAAATTGCTAATTCATGTGGAATAATTTATATCGTAAACACAGGGTAACGCGTTGAGCAGGAAAGGCAATCCAGGTCCGCTTGACCGGGATCATCCGGTTGGAAGCCAGTCTCGTTCCTCGATTTTGGGGTGTGACACAAAAGATCTGTGTAGATCAACTCATATGGAAATAAACCTATGGATGGTTAAAGAATTGTTGGCTCAATAGCATAACTCGTCTCCCAAGAGTCTCATATGCCTCTGTTAACAGATTGTTTATCCATCCACAAGTTGGTTTCCATTAATGAGGAAGCAACGCAAAATCTTGCTATGAAAGGAATGTCATCGGCGAATGCAATGTTACATTTCACATTTTCATCGTAAGTTAATCGACGTAGAATCGGGAATGAGATTAATTTTGAGGTTATAAGCATTTATGCTATTTATAACAGGCGATAAGTAAGTGTCATGAAGGTTAAAGGGTAAACTAATAAAAGAAAATGAGTTTCTTTGAAGGTTGCCAATTTGGGATAAAATATGGTCCGAACTATAATACCTGGTATTTATGGACTAGTGCCATAAAAGGTACCGCATGACCATGATAGTAAGGTACATAAAGTGTGTTAAAAGTGAGTAGTATTTTACATAATTTGAAATAATTCCTAGTTATATGAATAATTGAGTAATTAGTGATTTTAGTGGGATATTAACTATGTAATTAACATATTTGGATAGGCTTAATCCCCGCCAACGTGGCAGAAAGCAATACCCAAATAATGACTTTTAACTTACATTACAAGGTGGCATATTTAGAGGGACTTTTAGCTAAGTCATCACCTAAGTGGGGCCCACACCCTCTAAGGTAAAAGACTTCTCAAATTCACAAAGAGAGATCATATGGATTTGAATGGCAACATGAATTACTTCAACAACATTCATACAAGACTTCTTAGCATAATAGCAACGGGATTTTTCACTTCTAAGGAAACCCGGTATAACCTTTCCCAAGAATATCGTAAGGATTATTTTCTACTTCAATCTTGACATCACGTGTTTTTTCGCGATTTTCGTGTGTTAGAGGGATTGTTAAGAGAACCGGCTCAGGTATGTTAAGGCTATCCCTTCTTTCTTTTCGGCATGATTCATACGATACAAAGCAAACGAGCAAACACACAACTTTCGTAAATGACTCTATTCATAGAAGTACTAGGGATGCCTATGTTCTTGATCTTCCCATGTGAATTATTATTATATCTTCTGTTCATGGGTCTCATAAAAATATGTAGTTGATAAAGTTTACCCGAAAGACATATTGATCTTATGATATTTCGAGAGATCTTATTTACATACTTCTTATGCATTTCATTCATTTATACATGTACATTGACCTGTGACCAGATGGCGTTATATACATGTATATTATATGTATATGGGATACGGAAAAAGGTTACGGCGTTATATACGCACCACCACCTCATCAGCTGGTATACGTTGATGATTTCGCCACAGAGGCCGTCGAGATGATATGATGGGATTCCCTCAGAGGCTTGATGATGTTATCTACTCCTATACCTATGCATGATATGATATTTATACGCACATGCATGACATTAAAAATATTTCAGGATTCACAAAGTTATCTAGACTCGCATGTGGAATTCTTTACTCTACGTTTCCTTTATGTCTTTTATGTACTGATTTTCATGCCTTACAAACTCAGTACATTATTCATACTAACACCCCTATTTCTCGGGGCCTACGTTTCATGCCTCCCAGTGCAGGTAGATAGTCTGACGGTCCCCCTTCTTAGGATCCTTGATCAGCGAGAGTTGGCGTGCTACAATTGATCCAGAGCTGCTTTGAGTTTTGGTATGATGTGTCTGTATACATATATGGGTATGACGAGACCCGGTCTCGTCCGTTATACAGTTGTACACTCTATTAGAGGTCAATAGACAGTTATATACAGTTGGATAGCATGTGGAATTATCGTCTTCCAGTGTTGGATATATAGTCGTCCATAGGAGCCTTGCCGGCTCGCCCTACCGTATTCCGCATGTATATGTATATATGTATTTTGGGCATGTTTTCCTCAGGTATGTTATTCACATAATTCAGTTGTATATAGGCAGATGATATTCATGACCTACCCTTAATTTATGTTTATATCGTAGATGCATGCTTAGGGTGTTCGACAGCTAGGACTCAGGCACTCGTCGTGGCCTATCGGTTTGGGTCGTGACAAAAGTGTCATGCCCCAACCTTGAGGAGCACGACCGATTCTCAAACGAGTGAACCCCGTCGAGCAAGCCTACTTAACCTTTCCTACCCGACTAATTCATAATCCAAAAAGGGAATGCATCATCATTTCTTAATCAGAGGGGAGATGAGTTTTACAAATATGAAGACGAATACTAGTTCACTCTTCCTCGTATACATTATTCCATAGCTAAGTTTCCAAAAGTACATAGGGTTTACAATTTAGTGAAAAAGAGTTTCAAAATACAACTTGATCCGATGACCACCCTGACACCCATACATAACCCACATATACGTCTACAGAGCCTCTAAAGATACATAAGACAAACATGAAAATGCCGGTAACAAGGCCCCGGCTATACCTCAAAATGTGGTAACTTATACAAAAGAATAACAACATATACTACCCATGACCCCGGGAAGATATAGGGCTCACCAAGACTAATGTGAGGAGAAAGACAGAGAGGGCACCACTATCGGCGATCAGTGCTATCGGAGATGGAACCACCTACATCCATTCAAGGATGTAACATCCCCGGCAAAGGGACGTTATCGAATAGTATTAGTATGTAGGTCAAACACCAATATTAGTAAAAATAAAAATGAAATAAAAGGAAGGCAGTCATAATAATCAAATAGTGCTTCACAGAAATACAAAGAACACCAAGTAAGGATCACATAGTTTCCAATTCAGTCTTTCCATCTTTTTAGGTTAATAATTCTTAGTGCCAAGTGCCACAACTCATAATGCCACCATGTTTTACACGAAGCCCGGTCTTGGCCAGACCGGCTAAGCCATCCCAAGTGAGACATATCCATATCCACAAATTAAATCAATAATTCCAACACAAATCCCACCATGTGTACAGCATGACGTCCGATCTCGGCCTGATCGGCTAAGCCATCTCACTTGGGACATAACCTCTTTCAATTGTTCACACAATTCACAATTTCTTTCCCATATTTCGTTACATGACACAAACAGCCCCGTTTATTAAGTAGTTCTTGGCACTTGGACGCATTTTACAATTTAAGTCTTTCCCTTTTTATTTGTTCAATTAACATCATCAACCATGTTGATAAGTACTATCATGTAAGGCGTTGCACACATAAAGGGAAGAGCTTGGAGTTCACAATCACATTCTCAAATAGCATGATTTCATAGTAAACACTTAGAATAGTTATGGGACATAAATCTTTCAACCTAACACATTGTGGCAATCAATTCTAGCATGGTCAAGTCAGAACTTACGCCAATTATTCGGACGCCATGAGTTCGACTCTAAGAAGAATGTGGTTAGCCATACATACCTTGATTGAGTTTTCTTTAGAGCTTTTTAGACGATTCTGGTTTTAGCAACTTCAATCTATTCTAACCATATAACATAATTGAACCTGAAATTAGTAGAATGGTCGCAATTCTAGCGCATTAGAGCATTTTACCAAACACTAGGAGTACATTACTGTTCTTAGGTCCGTTTATGAAACATTCTACCGTTCTTCCACCAATCCTTAGTTTACAACCTTCCTTCCTATTTTAGGGATACATGCATGCACGAAACATACCCCCACACCTAATATTTATTTCACCAATTATTTCCTCCTTTTTACTAGATTTATGAATTTAGAGTACGGGGTATAGATTCTTACCTCTATAGTGCAGGCCTAGGTTACTTTTCTTGATAAATCTTCAAATTTCAAGCAAGAATTGAGGGGTATTGGATGAGTATTACCTTCTCACTCTAAATCTCTTTCTCTCACTCTAGTTATCAGAAAAATGGCCTAAGGGAGTGTTTTAACGGAATGGGGGTTGGGTTTTAAATTAAGAAAATGAGTGCCTAGACACAGGCTTGCGGTCGCATATGTGACCGCATAATGGATATGCGGTCCGCAAAGTGACCGCAGAAATAGCCTCCAGGAAGATGAATTTTCTGACTGAGTATGCGACAACTATGTTGTCTGCAAACCTGTTATCCGGTCGCATAATGCACCGCAGAACTCCCTTTGCGGAAACCCAAGAGAGGTTACGCGGTCAATGTGCGGCCCTCATATTTATTATGCGATCGCATAATCGACTGCAAAACTGGCCTCAATTTGGCCAGATTTTTTGCTTCACTCTGCAGCCATTTTCTGGTCTGTAGAGTGATTATGCGGCCGCATAATGGGCCGCAGAAATGTGTAAATCCGAGAAATATTTTCTTCTCAGTCCATAGGGTACTATTCAATCCAAAAAAGTTCGATTTGCGGATGCAGGAATCTAACTTGGCACTACGAAACCCCGAGTTTTGGGTTAAGAATTTTACAGGTCCTTACATCCTCCCCCACTTAAAATCATTTATCCTCGAATGGTGATCAACGTTCATTTAGGTTCAGTTATACCGCATGCCATTAGCCCCAAATTTTTGTTTATACCTAATTCCTAGATTTTCTGAAAATTTCGCCAGAGTTTCCTTTGCAATTAGGCCTATCTACCTACCAGAGAGCCCCCGAAACACATCTTAACAAGGTATACATGATCAAACAACACAACAGGACATAAAACAACACCAATCGAGGCCTCATAAAGGACATATAATTAGAAAGGAGTGTCTTTACACTTGCCGAACAAATGATACAAAAAATTTGGGGAAACAACTTCATAGAACCATTACATTGCTATTCAAACAAATGAGGGTACTTCTTTTTCATTTCACTCTCGGCTTCCCAAGTAGCTTCTTCGACTTGCTGGTTTCACCATAATACTTTAATGGAAGCAATTTCTTTGTTTCTCAATTTGTCGGATCTGTCTATCAAGAATAGCAACTAGAATCTCTTCATAAGATAATTATTCACTAACCTCGATGGTCTCAACCGGCACAATAGCGGACGGATCCCCAATTATATTCTTCAACATGGACACATGGAATACCGAGTGTACTAATGACATCTCAGGTGGTAGCTCAATCTTGTATGCCACCTGACATATCCTTTGAATGATTCTATACGGCCCGACATACCTCAGACTTAATTTCCCTTTCTTTCTGAACCGCATGATCGCCTTCATGGGAGATAACTTCAAGAACACCCAATCGTCTTCTTTGAACTCCAAATCTCTGCGACAAACGTCCGAATAGGATTTTTGGCACTACGAAACCCCGAGTTGTTGGTTACAGATTTTACGGGTCCTTACAAAAAGAAACTCCAATGTTCGAGTTCTCATGCTTTCATCCGAACACTGGGGGGAATAATACATGAAAAGACACTAAAAGTGTTACGAGAACCGAGACTATTAGAACCGGGATCGATGTCTTATCAGAACCGGGGACGGCATGATCAGCCTCGTATAAATAAGTTGTATAAGTTAGCCACATGTATTGGCATCTTTATATACTTAAGCAAATAAATATTTGTGTAAATGTTATTTTAAATATAGAAGGAATAAATCAAAGTCCTTTTATTTTTTTCTTATTTTTTGTCGAATGATAAGATAATTTATTTTATCACATAAGAGTTAATAAAAACTTTAAATGCTTGTGCCGGAATAAACAAAAGACATTCTCTCCAATAGAACAATAAACATAAGGGCCCTCTCTTATGAAATCCTCATAGTAAATGGTAGATTCCAGAAGTGTTTATGCCCCGGAATCAAAATCTTTGGGACGAAAAATATTCTCGAGGCTTTGTCAAATAAATGAAAGAGAATATGTGTTTCCAAAACACTTAGGAAAAATGTTTCTTTTATTAATAAAAGCGCCAAACACAGTATGCGGTTTTGGCATAATTAGAAAAGGTTAAAGAAAAAAATTATACATCATTCCTTGATGCCAAAACCCGAAGGGAGAGAAGGGTCTTCATTTTCCTTGGTGGAAGAAGGATGTTCCGCTGCCGGTTCGGGGCCTTCATCTTCTTTGATTTCCACTTCAGATCCCGAATTCTCAGAATGAGTATTCGAGGAATCAAAAGTAAAGGGACGAGCAGGAAGGTTCTCACGAGTGGTTATCTCTAATTCTCGGGCCATGACAATGCAGTCATCGATGTTGACAATGCCTACTTTGGCCTCCTCCAAAGTCTTTTTATATATATGATGCATGGCGTAGGTTTTCTCAAAGATGAGGGAATCTTCTTAGTCCTTGAGTTTTGCTCGCACCTTATCAATTTTGGCTTGGAACTCTTCATTTTCAACCTTCATTGCGCTCATTTTGGAATCAAGCTCAATGTTGGTGGTTGAGTGAAGTCGGTTGTGCTTCATGACTCTCTTGAGTCTTTCTTCCATTTTGGCTATCCTCTCCTCGGCAGCATTGGCCTCCTTGGTTTTGGTATGTAAGCCATCCTCCAAGTTATTAACTTGTTCCATGAAGGCAGACTCACACTCGGCGACAACAGTCACAATATCATGAAGCTCAAACCACATAGCCTTTGCTTCTTTAAGGCTTTCATGTAGCTGGGAAACCTTTTGGCTATGAGCCATCCTATCTTGTTCAAACTGCTGCAGTTGGTCCTAGAGCTCTTCCATTTGAATGATTTTAGCCTCTAGCACCAGGAGGCGCTCGGCGATATGATTCCTTTCAGCCAAAAGTTGATCTCGTTCTGAAGCAAGCTCTTGCTTGTCCAGGTTCAATCTTTGCAGGCCCTCGGAGGCAAGAAGGTTCGCCTGAAAAAGGAATAGAACCAAAGTTATGAATTTGAAATATAAATCAAAAAGTTAATCGAAGGAAGTGAGGTTGCTACCAGTGTCGAGCAATGCATGTTATCCTTTATTAGGCACTCCCCAGAAAGGGAGTCCATCTTTTTCCAATCCTTCACTGTGGCCAACGTCTTCAAATATTTGGGAAGCTCCATCGGCTTAGAAAGCATATGACACCCTATGGAAACCGAGATAACAACACTCCTTCTGTGGTGGTCTTGAGTGGGGTGCCGAATTAGTACTTCCCATATTCCCGTGATCAGGGGACCTCGGGGAAGAATGGCTATCTATTTGTTCGGTATGGGCCGGTGGAGAAGAAACACCTGGCGCCGGTGGAGAAGGAGTAGCTGGTGCAGATAGAGAAGAGATAGATGATGTAGAAGGAGTGGAAGTTGTGGTTGGCTCAGTAGTTGGCGACGGGGTATGGTCAGGGGACGAACTCCTCAGACCGGAGAAATCGGCAAGGATCAAAAAATGGGAGTCGGCATTTTCAACCAAACCCATTTGCCCCCAGAGTGCCTGAAATTCTACAAGTGATGGATTTAAAGCTCACCCACTGAGCACCTGGTTGAGCTAATGAAGAACTTTTTCTTCTTTGAAGAGGGGCGTCTTCATCATTAGCCCTTTTTTCATCATCAATGACCACTTTGACAAGTCCGGTTGATGATCTTCTCACTCTCTACTCCTGAGTTCCAGTCGAAGAGGTACGTTTTCTCTTTGATTTCTTATTATTAGACTGGGAACTCAGGGAGGAGGCACCCTCACCGGAAGCACGAGCAGATCCGCGAGCCCTACTCCAGCTAAGGGCACTTTGTAATACCAATTCTGCCTCTTCGAGGTCATCGAGAGCCTCGACGTAAGTACAGTTAAAAATTTATTCCAAAGGTGTTAAAATTGAAACAAAGAAGAACTTTTGCTTATCGTTATTCTTTTCTTTCCACCCATACTTGGGAGCCATCTCTTTCCACCGTCGGGATTCTGGTGTAGTGATATTCAGAATTTTATATACCCATAGGTCTAGGCCTTGAATCTGTGGTGGTTCCTAGTGAGTAGCGGAATGAAGGAAATAAAAAGTCAGCAAAAAAGGAGGTTTTTTCTTTTCACAAACAAAGGAGACGAACACCCAAAGACTTACGTAAAAGGTTCCACGATTCAGGAAAAGCTGGCGATGTGGCCGGGATGATGTCCCTGGTAGCAATGACAACGAATTGTTCCATCCATCCATGATCATTGTCGTCGTCAACGCTGTAAAGAAAGGCATGGTTGACACGCTTGTTGAGATTCATCACACCCCTCGGAAAGTCGTCGGGGAGTAAAGGTTCATCATATGCACGAGAGTTAGGGTTTTCCTGGTTTCAGTGCATAATTGGAAGAGGCAGTCGACCGTACGCCATATAAAAGGGCCCACCTGTGCCAAGAAAACGTGGTACTGGTGTAGAATATCTAGAATTATTTGGTCAATTCCTTTACTCACTCCCAAGGTGAAAGGATCGAAAGTGAAGGGGTATGTGTACACATACATGAACCCCGCCTTGGAGTAGGTAACTCGTTCAATCGCACCGGGGGTGAGACTTTCAACGCAACCCTAGTTACATTCTTCCTTCACAACAGGGACGCTATAAGGACGAACGAAAGAAGGGTATATGTGAACAGGCTAGAACCTGTAACTTTAGAATTTCAGGGTGGTTTATGCTGTTGAAGGTCGGATGTCGTGTTGAGATAAAGTGAAATAATGGTGTTTATGGTTGGAGGTTCATACTCGATGTCAACCTCCTTGGTTTTGTTCTTCTTTGGACATCATCCAAAGAGAAGGCTAGAGTTTCCAGAGTTAGAAATGTTAAAAGACATGTATGTGAGGAAGAAATTTTACTAAGAAAGTTGAATATTGCAGAAGAGCTATAAGGAAGTTTAGAGAAGAAGAAATCGTTGTGAAAATAATGGGTGAAAATAGAAGTAGTGGAAAAGTGACAAATGGCAAAAATCGTGGTCATGATTTCCTCAAAACCTGGCTAAAATATTTGCTAAATCATAGGGCAACACGTGTTCGGGACATTAATTGCGAGAAGACGTGCATCCTTTCAAATTTCAGAAACCGTTCAGGAACTTTCCCACCTAGAAAGGAACTCTTATCTATTTTCCGGTAACACTAAGTTATGTCACCAGAAGTAGGGGGACTATCTGTATGGGGTAAAGCAAGTCGATGTTAGTTGGGTGAATGACGGAGTGACACATGGCACAAAAGACATGGGATGTGAGTCAGCAAACAACTGTCACCGGGTACAAGCGAGCGATTAGTGTCGAACAAGTCCCGAAGACAGAGCAGCCGGTAACAAGGATTTGTAGCATTAACATCAGGTAACATTCTTTAGACAGTCGTTATAGAGAATATCTGCATTTAAAGCCAACCATTTTGTATCCATCTATCAATGATGATTTTATTCTCATTCAAGAGGAGCTTGATTTGAGGATCTTGTCCCCTAAATAGGGCTTTAAATAGAAGGATTAACAACTATTATGGACCCAAGAAACTCTGTATACAAAAAGCTATAATATATTGTCTATTTGGGCCCCACTAGTGAAATTTCATTGGATTGTTGTTGTTGTTGTTGTATTGTCTATTTGTGCTCAATTTGAACACTTGAGCATTGCATTCACTCTTGTCATTAGAATGGCTAAGTTCTTAGTCGGGCTTGTTATCTCTTTCACTTCATTTGATAATATTATTTTTGTTCTCTTTTACTTATCATTTTTGGGTCAAAGTGATTCGCTTATCTATAAACCACGATATAAATTTAACTGTATTGTTTTACGGGTAATAGTCTTAGCGTTAGGTGAATGGTTTAATACTCTTTTACATAGTTTGACCAATAAAAAGAAAAAGATGAATTTCATCTCATTTTGATCAATTAAAGCTTTTATTTTCATTCTTCGTATTTCGTTGCTTTGGGAAACAACGTGCCATAGAGCTAAATCTTGGAGGAATATATATAAAATAATGATAAGTTTTATGATTATGATATCATGGCCAAGTCGCATGTCCCACACCCACATTAAGGACACGAGGGTCTTCAGGTCTTGGGTCACTTCTGTTTCACATCTCTTTCCTATCAGGGAATCCTACCTTTGACACATCTTCAATGAGCCCTCTACGCATATAAGCAAAATAATTCCACTATTTTGGCAATCAATGGTGCAATATCACGTGAATTTTTGGCTACGATTTCCAGCCCTTCAAGATTAAATACTATTTTTGTTTTATAATAATGGTGTTCGAGTCAATTTGTTTGTACTTTGACTCATTTACTAGGCCCTATTACCTTTAAGGCCTCTGCATTACAGGTACTATATAATTCTCTACCAGGGTTTAGGTTCATGAAAATAAATCAATTAAAAGGTGTTATTTGGTGGGAGTTTATGGAGATTTGATCTCCGTATAGAAACTAACATTAATCTATACATATTTGGTAGCTACTTTTATTTTCCTAATAAATAATACCAACATAACTTATGTGCAAATATATGTGTTATTTTATGCAAGTATTAGTAATACATAGATTAAAGTACTAAATGACAAAACTAACCCTCAAAATACTTAACAAACTTTACTTTGTTTATATAGTAAAACATATTTTAAGCTATATAATAGTTTTTAATATATCAAACTAAATATTCTACAAGAAATAAACTTTGCATCCCTAACTTATCTCAAAATTAAATACTAACCCTTTTTTGTGTCTGCTAAAGTTTAAACCGAATCTTTCCTGAATTATTTCCCACCTCATGAACCACTAACTCACTCCCTAATGTTATTAACTAATATATATGTCTTAGTGAGCAAGGTAATAAGAACGATAAAAATTTAAGTCTAATTCAACAATTATTTCACACTATGTAAGCAGTAATCTTGTTTACATTTTTGCTAAATGCTTCTCGTAATCGAGAGACACACTTGTACTTTTTCTATAACAGTTTTAAATAGTGAATTTTAGATGCAGCCCATCTTGGCAGGAAGCAGTAGTAACAGGAGATGATATGAAGTGTCATTCAAATGGTGAGCTTTGTATACCTAGGCTTGACCATACTACATAGAAATTTTGAGGAATGAGAAGGAATCTTAGAAATGTCTTTCTGTATTGACACGATTTGAAAGACACATCCATATTCCGCTGCACCAAAAATCATGCCATGCAAAATGACTTTTTTCTATTTTTTGCTTCATCATTGTGTTCGAAATTCACTAGTCCGGTTAATTTGAATTCATGTAAAATAGGCTCACTAAAGAGGTAAAACTTAAATTGTTTGAGCAATTATAGAAAAATGCAAAAAAACTTGCATAGATAGAAGAAAGAAGAGATAGAGGAGGAATGAGATGATGATCTGTTATTCGTCTTAAGTGAGTGGGGTGAGAGTACAAGCCCATATATATATATATATATATATATATATATAGATCTATAAGGACTAAAACAGAATTAACTGTATTTAATATCTTAACTAACTTCTAACTAATTCACTAATTCTAGCAGATATAAAGTTAATGACTAAACTAACCTTTCTTCCTTGTTATGTAATACACTTTCCTACACTCCCCCTCAAGGTAGGTAGTGCAAAAATATTATAAAATCCTAGCTTGGAATTGAGATATTCATGTTGGACTTTGTTGAGCCCTTTTGTTAAGATGTCTGCTGGTTGTTCTCTGGTTGGAATGTACTTGGATGTGATCAATCCTTGTAATATCTTTTTTCGAATAAAATGACAATCAATTTTGATGTGTTTGGTTCACTCATGATATACTGGGTTAGCTGCAATTTGCATAGTAGCTTTACTAACACTGTAAATATCAACAAGTAGTTTGATCTGAAATCAACTTCTTTTAGTAAGCCAATCATCCAAATTAATTCTACAACTGCGGCATCAATGCTTCAATATTTAGCTTCTGTTGACTTCTTGTGACAGTTGTTTGCTTCTTAGATTTCCAGAAACTAACGAATCCCTAAGTTTAATCATATAACATGTAACAGATTTTCTTATATGTGGGCAGGGAGCCTAATCAGCATCACATAATCCCATGATTGTATTGTAATGTTGCCAGATAGTAGAACACCTTGGCCGGGTTGTTTCTTCAGATATTGTACAATTCTAAATGCACCTTCCATGTGAGACCTTTTAGGATTCTAAGGAAATTGACTGAGAGTTTGAACACTAAAGGCTATATTCGGTCGAGTCATGGTAATGTACAGCAACTTACCTATCAATCTTTGATAGGGAGTAGATCATTTATTTATGTGTCATCGGTGAATATGTATGATTTAGTGGTCTTGATACAATCATCATATTCCTTTCGTGAGTTTTACATTGTAATCTATAGGTGTAATAGCAGGTTTAGCTGCCCCTAGTCCAGTTTCAGAAATAAGTTCTAGTGCATACCTTCTTTGGTGCATTAAGATTCTTTGCTTAGACCTGGCAAACTCAATGCCTAAGAAATACTTTAGTTCACCTAAATATTTCATTTTGAAGGCCTTCTGCAGGGCTAATTTGGTGTTTTGTATTAAGTTAAGACTGTCACCTATGATAAGCATGTCATCAACATACACTAGCACTATAGTGATGCCTTCTAAAGTCCTTTTGAAGAAAAGAGAAGGATCGAACTGACTCTGCTGAAATGCATACCCCAATAAAACCTCTGTTAATTTAGCATTCCATTGTCTAGGAGCCTATTTCAAACCATATGAGGATTTAACAAGTTGACACACTGATTTCATCTCCCATGACTAGTAAATCCTTGTGGCATTTGTATATAAGTTTCATCATAGGGGTCACTATGTAGAAAGGCATTATATACATCAATTTGATGTATATGCCACGGTTTCTATGCAGCAATAGCAAGTATTGTTCTGACTGTCTTCATTTTAACTATTGGGTTGAATGTTTCTTGATAATCAATGCCTTCTTGTTGGCTAAATCCCTTTGCTACTAATATTGCTTTGAATCTCTCAACTTCCCCTGAAGTTTATGCTAAATCTTGTAGATCTATTTGCATCCTATTAGATGTTTTCCTTCTGGTAGATTGATTATATCCCATGTGTGATTGTCTTGCAATGCTTTAATTTCAACTTTCATTGCTTCTATCCACCTAGGATCCTTGATAGCCTCTAAGTAGCTGGTAGGCTCTATAATTGAAGAGATAGATGTAGTGTAAGCTTGATATTTAGGTGATATATTGTCATAAGTAAGGTATTTAGACAATCCATAGGCTACGTCTTGATGAATATTCAGGGAGACAAAATCTCTGAGCCAAAGAGGTGGCCTTTTATCCCTTTGCGACTTTCTGAGCTCATTTTGATCTGCCGAGGCTATAGTGATAGGAGATGGTTGAACGGAGGATGACATAGTTGGTAGTTGAGGCTCAGTGATTTGATCCAGCTGACTTAACTCACCTTGTTGATCCATAGGTTCTATTTCTGGATTAAATTTAGTTGGTTGATCAAAGAGTTCAGGAGTTGCATCATCATGTTTCTCAGTTGTTTCAGGAATTCTTTGATTTAGAGTTGTAGATGGTTGACCACTTGTCTCATAGAACAATTTGTGAAAATTGTTGTCTTGAGTGAATATAGTGGTAGATTTGTTTGGATTCTGTTTGAATGGGAATATATCTTCCCTAAAACTGACATCTCTACTTACCAGAAATTATTTCTTTTCTAAATAATATAGTAAGTATCCCTTCTGTTCAGTCGAATATCCCATAAGTACTGTCATTTTTTATCTAGGCATCATTTTGTCATGTTCCTGAACTATTTTTGTAAAGACTCATAAAAATTTTATGTCTAAAATAGTGCCCGAATAGGTCCCTGTGCTATTATAACTGTAAAAATTCTTAAAACGGTCCTATTTTGAATAAAAAGTATCCCAGAACTTCAAAAAATTAAATTTTCCAGAAATTGCGCGTTATGCGACGCACTACGCGATCACATAATAGGTATGCGGATCGCATAGTGGTCGCATACCTGGACAGTCTACTGTCCAAAGGTAGGACAACTACGCGGGTCTGAATGCGATCGCATTTTGGGTATGCGGACCGCATAGTTGTCTCATTCTTGCCCCATGGTTTTTGCGAGGAAGGTTATGCGACGCACTATGCGATCGCATAACAGGTATGCGAACCGCATAGTGGTCGCGTACCTGGTCAGTGTGATACACATTTTGGGCCAGTTGAAGGACAACTATGCGACAGGAATGCAGACCGCATAGCAGGAATACGATCGTATTCTTGACCGCATCTCTCTGTCGGGGCTCCTGTTTTCTAAATTTTAAACCCGACCCCCTGTTTTATAAAACACCCCTTTCCTTCATTTTTAACGAATTTCTGACCAAAAATAGAGAGAGAAGAAGAGAATTCTTGAGAGAGAAGGTTTTAACATCATCCAATTTGGTTTTCCAAAATCACTCAAGCCCGGAAATTATCAAGTTATTGTCATCTTCTTCACTGAAAGAGGTAAGTCTTCACCCTATTTCCCCAATTTCCCAGATTTTGTGTAAGAATAAAACACACATAGGTTGGGTCTTGAAAATAAAAAGTGTAATCTTGCATGCATGTGAATTAAATCCCATAATCTAGTAAAGGAAAGAACAAGTTTGGGTAATTATTCTTAAAAAGGGGTTAGTAGTCTAAAGGGTCACATAATGTTTGATAAAAATGCTCAATTAAGTACAAGATTCCTAAATCTAAGTGAAATATGTCGCATTGTGGAATATATTGATGGTGCTAAACGGTCCGGTGAATTGCGATAGATATTAAAAAGGGGACGACTCGAGGTATGTATGGCTATTTTTATTCTTCGTAGAGTCACCTTGTTGGTGTCAAAACATTTGGTATGAGTTTCTTGCTGAGTATATGTGAATTTATTGCCCGATTTTGTTGAGGTGTGAGATTGCATTCTCTGATTTGCCTTAGTCGATTAGCGTGATAATTGAGGTTGTGAAAGTTGATTTCTATGTGATTACTTTAACATGTGCAAGGTTCGTTAAATGCTTGAGTATGTTGGTATAAAAGAATGATGACAAACCCAAATGTGTAAATGTATCTAGGTGATAAGGGCTATGCAACAAGTGATGAAGGGGAATAGTGAATTGATCTAATTGAACTAAATGACCATGGAAATATCATATATGACTCATTGTCGGCAAGGTTTATTGTGGCTTAACTTCATATGGATTGTTGGTTGTAATGAATTTATATTCTTGTTGATGAATACCTTTGTGGTTGAATTAATGAATGATAAAGACTATTGTGAACACATGATTGTTTGGGTGTTATGAAATTGTACTCTTGATGATATGAGGCCCTGTGATTGAATTGTGGGCTGTTATGGTTTGCTATGAAATGTGATGGTCTGGTGGGATCGGGTTGCACGCCGCAACACGAAGTAATAAGGGTGGAGAGGTAATAAGGATGAAGTGTAATATTGTACGATGGGATCGGTTTGCACGCCGCAACACGAAGTAATAAGGGTGCAGAGGTAACAAGGGTGGAGTGTAAAATGTAAGGTGGGATCGGGTTGCATGCCGCAACAAGAAATGTAAGGTTGGATCGGGTTGCACCCCGCAACAGAAGGTAATAAAGCTGAAATGTGATTGTGTTGAAATTAGAATCTGTAAGGCTCTCAATTGTACTTGTTGCAATATCACTGTGCCCTACGTGTTGGTTCCTTTAAATACTTTCTATCTGTGCATCTCTTGATTTTACTTTGATTAAAGTTTGCTCATTCATGCTAGTACTATTCCACAGTACTAACGTCCCTTTTGCCAGGGGCGATACATCTTTTATATTGATGTAGGTGGGTCCATAGAAGGTAGCTCAGTTTGCCGTTAGTGGTGCCTCCTCCTCATCTTTCAGCAAGTACTGGTGAGCCCACTTCCTCCTGGGGCCGTGTGTAATTCATGCCATCTCTTTTGAGTCTATTATGGATTGTAAGGTATAGTCGGGGCCTTGTTGCCGGCAAAGTAGTGTATAAATTCCTAGTATTCGTAGAGGCTCCGTAGACATGATGTGGGTGTATATATGTATTTTGGGTAGTCACTGTACGTATTCGGAAATCGTGTTTCGTATTGGAAAGTTATGTATGTATTGTGTATGATTTAGGAATCAAATTGTTGAAATTCTAAAAGAGAAATGAACTTAAGTTTGTAAATCCACGCTTAAATCCTAAGTTTTTATTTCATATGGAATATGGTGCATTTTATATACGGGGGAAATGTATTGGGTAGGAAAGGCAATCCAGGTCTTCTTGACCGGGTTCACCCGGTTAGGTGTCGGTCTCGTCCCTTGGTTTTGGGGCGTGACAAACTTGGTATCAGAGCCAAAGGTTTTAAAAGTGTCCTAGGATGTCTCGGAGCCATGTCTACTAGAGCCCTTCTTATCGGTGTGTTGTCGACCACATCTATAATTAGGGGGCTTCAATGACATTTAGGAAAGTACCCTTTTATTGCTATTCTATATCGTGCGATGTGGTGGAAGGTGAGGTTGTCTATCCCTAACTCGTGCATTGTTCTGATTTTCAGTAAATGGCACGCAAGAAGAAAGCTCGACTCGGACTAGAGGCCAATGCCACCCCAGAAGTGGCCGTGAATTATTTATCTGATGGTGCGGGTGAGAATGATTCCCTGGACCTGAATCGGCTTGACTCTCCCATTCCGAGCCAGGATATTCCTACTCCTGCTCCAGCGGAGGGTGCTACAGTCCCTCCCGCCGATGTTCCTAATCCTTCTTCAGTCCCAGCTTCCGATCCCGGTATTTCTGATGGGGAGTTATTCAGATCTTAACCCAGTTAGTGGCCTCCCAGGCCCAAATATCGCATGCTGCCCTTGCATCCTTTAGCGATCAAAGGGATTCTTCGGGTTCCAGGGTCAACCAGTTTCTGCGGTTAGCCCCTCCAGAGTTCACAGGCACCGAACCAGAGGCCGACCCTCAGGAATTCATTGATGAGATGTACAAGACCCTCCGAGTTATGAGGGATACTGAGACAAAGAGGGTTGAGTTGGCTTCCTATCATCTGAAGGGAGCGGCATATTCGTGGTTTGAAATGTGGGAGAGTTCCCGTGGGGATGGGAGCCCTCCGGCAAAGTGGGATGAGTTTGTTGATGCCCTCATGGATCATTTCTTGCCTGCCAAGACTACGGCAGCCCGTGCTACGGAGTTCGAGGTCCTTAAGCAGGGAAACATAAGTGTGTGGTAGTATAATATGGAGTTTGTGCGCTTGTCCAAATATGTAGGTCACATGATGCCGACTATAGAGGCTAGAGTTCGTCGGTTTGTTCAGGGCCTTGGTCCCTTGGTTATTAATGAAGCTGCTACAGCTGCCTTGCATTCGGATATGAATTATGAAAATAGTGGGATTCGCCCAGGCTACAGAGGCTCGGAAATTGAAAATAAGGATGGAGAGAGAGAGAGCAGTAGTAGGGCCCGGTCAGCGGGCAACCCTGGGAGCTCAGTTGGAGGTGTGAGATCATCCCTTGGGAGAGTATCATCAGGGCCATCTCAGTCATATGCTCAGTCCTCATCCAGTGCGCCGCCATCAGGGCACAGTTATCAGCAGGGAGGTCGTTTTAGACCCGGTTCAGATAGCAGGAGGTTCTATCAGCCGGATCATTCCGGTGGGAGGTTCTAGCAGCTGTGAAGCGTCCCATGCCCTAAGTGTGGGAGATTTCATACTGAGCCTTGTTACTTGTATATTCCGATATGCTATATATGTGGAGAGAGAGGCCATATCCAGCGAGACTGTCCTGCACCCAGTCAGGGCGCGGGTAAGGGTACTGCTCAGCCATCCAGCTCTTCAGCCGCTGAATCTTCGGCACGCCCTCCAGCTCCAGCAGGGAACGGTACAGTTAGGGGTGGAACACGGGGTCGAGAGGGACCTAGTCGGTTCTATGCTTTGAGTGGTCGCCAGAATGCGGAGGCTTCCCCAGATGTGGTCACATGTATTCTGACGGTTCAGTCATAAGATGCTTATGCTCTTATTGATCCCGGGTCTTCTTTGTAATATGTTACTCCATTTATTGCTTCAAGTTTTGGGATAGAACCCAAACAGCTTCACGAGTCGTTCTCTGTGTCAACTCTGGTTGGCATATTTATTGCGGCCGTGCGAGTCTATAGAAATTATGTTGTCACGGTGTGTGGTCGGGATACCACATCCGATCTTATTGAGTTAGGAATGGTAGATTTTGATGTAATTATAGTGATGGTTTGGCTCTATTTGTTCTTTGCTAAACTCGACTGCCGAACCAGAATTATGAGGCTCGAGTTTCCTAATGAACCAGTTATCAAGTGAGAGGGGAATAATGTTGCGCCAAGAGGTAGATTCATTTCCTACCTTAAGGCCTCAAAGATGATCAGGAAAGGGTGCATCTATCATTTGGTTCGGGTTACGGACGCCACCTCAAAGGTGCCTGCTCCTGAGTCCGTGCCGGTTGTGAACGAGTTTCTTGAAGTGTTTCTGGACGAGCTTCCTGGGATTCCACCAGATAGAGAGATCGATTTCGGGATTGATGTATTTCCAGATATGCAGCCAATATCTATTCCACCTTACAGGGTGGTGCCAGCAGAATTAAGGAAGTTAAAAGAACAATTGAAAGATCTATTAGAAAAAGGTTTCATTCGGCCAAGTGTGTCGCCTTGGGGCGCACCGGTTATTTTTGTCAGAAAGAAAGATGGATCGCTTCAGATGTGTATTGATTATCGGCAGCTCAACAAGGTCACCATCAAGAATAAGTATCCATTGCCTCGGATAGACGATTTGTTCGACCAGTTGCAAGGTGCTAAGTTCTTCTCAAAGATTGATTTGCGGTCCGGTTATCATCAGTTGAAAATCAGGGAGCAGGATATTCCTAAGACTGCCTTCAGGACTAGATATGGGCACTTTAAATTTTCGGTAATGTCTTTTCGGCTAACTAATGCCCCAGCAGCTTTTATGGACCTTATGAATCGGGTTTTCAAACCGTTTCTCGACTCCTTTGTGATTATCTTCATTGACGATATTCTTGTTTATTCGTGGAGTCCGAAGGATCATGCTAATCACCTCAGGGCAGTTCTGCAGACTCTTCATCAGCACCAACTGTATGCAAAGTTTTCAAAATGTGAGTTTTGGCTAGAATCAGTCACCTTTTTGGGCCATGTTGTTTCCAGGGAAGGGATTCAGGTTGATCCCCAAAAGATTGCAGCGGTAAAGGATTGGCATAGGCCAACGACCCCGATGGAGATTCGCAGTTTCTTAGGTCTAGCTGGGTATTATCTGAGGTTTGTGGAGGGATTCTCTACTCTCCCCTCCCCATTGACTAAGCTAACGCACAAAGCAGTTATGTTTCAGTTGTCCGATGCATGTGAAAAGATTTTTCAGGAATAAAAGTCGAGATTGACTTCGCCACCAGTGTTGACATTGCCAGACGGTTCAGAAGGATTTGTGGTTTATTGTGATGCTTCGAGGGTTGGTTTGGGGTGTATGTTGATGCAATGTAGTAAAGTCATAGTGTATGCTTCAAGGAAGCTCAAGAATCACAAGAAGAATTATCCGACGCATGATTTGGAGCTCGTGGCGGTTGTGTTTGCATTAAAAATCTGGCGGTGTTATCTTTGTGGGGTCCATGTGGATGTGTTCACAGACCACAAGAGTCTTCAGTATTTATTCAAGCAGAAGGAGTTGAACTTAAGGCAGCGGAGGTGGTTAGAATTGCTCAAGAACTATGATATGAATATTTTGTACCACCCAGGGAAGGCGAATGTTGTAGCCGACGCTCTTAGTCGGAAATCCATGGGTAGCTTGGCACATTTGGAAGCCGGACAGAGGCTTTTGGCTCGGGAAGTTCATCAGTTGGCTAGTCTAGGTGTCTGTCTTTCGACCTCAGACAAAGGGGATGTCGTGGTGCGTAATGGAGCAGAATATTCGCTTGTAGCTGAAGTCAAGAGAAAGCAATTCAGGGATCCAGCTTTGGCACAATTGAGGGAAACAATTTGAATCACAAGACTTCAGCATTCTTACTCGGCAATGATGACGGTGTCATGCGGTGTCAAGAGAGGTTATGTGTTCCAGATGTGGATGATCTCCGGGAAAGGGTTATGACAGAGACTCATAATTCCAAGTATTCCGTACACCCAGGTTCTACGAAAATGTATCACGATCTCAAGGAAATCATCAGAGGCCCGGTGGATTGACGCAGTTTATAGAAATACCGATGTGGAAACGGGAGATGAGAAATATGGACTTTGTGGTAGGGTTACCTCGCACTCCATGTAGGTTCGACTCGATTTGGGTGATGGTGGATCGACTCACGAAGTCGGCGCATTTCTTGCCAGTCAAGTCCACCGATAATGCAGAACAGTACGCTCAGTTGTATATCAAAGAAATAGTCATGCTCCATGGCACTCCAGTATCTATTATCTCGGATCGAGGGGCCCAATTCACAGCTAACTTTTGGAAGAAATTTCAGCAAGGTTTGGGTACTCAGGTAAATCTCAGCACAATATTCCATCCACACACTAATGTGCAGGCAGAGCGGACTATTCAGACGCTTGAAGATATGTTTTGGGGTTGTGTATTAGATTTCAAGGGTAGCTGGGATGATCACTTGCCGCTTATGTAATTTTCTTATAATAACAGTTTCCATGCTAGTATTCAGATGGCCCCATTTGAGGCATTGTATGGAAGGAGATGTAGATCTCCGATCGGATGGTTTCAGGTTGGTGAGGCAGAATTGTTAGGACCAGAACTTGTGCACCAAGCTATGGAAAAATTTAGAGTCATTTAGGAGAGGATGAAAACTGCTCAGAGTCGTCATAAATCCTATGCGCACGTTCGTCGTAGAGAATTGGAATTCCAAGTTGATGATTGGGTATTCTTGAAGGTGTCTCGCATGAAGGGAGTAATGCGGTTTGGGAAGAAAGGATAATTGAGCCCAGGGTATGTTAGTCCATATAGGATTGCTCAAAGGATAGGACAGGTGGCTTATAGGCTAGAATTGCCCCCTGAGATGTCATTAGTGCACCCGGTGTTCCATGTGTCTATGTTGCAGAAAGTGGTTGGAGATCCATCAGCCATCGTGCCAGTTGAGACTATTGAGGTTAATGAATAATTATCGTATGAAGAGGTTCCAGTTTCTATTCTTGATAGACAAGTCCGTAGATTGAGGAACAAAGAAATTGCTTCAGTTAAAGTGTAGTGGCGAAGTCAGCACGTTGAGGAAGCCAGCGGAAAATAAAATGAAAGAAATATCCCCATTTGTTTGAATAAGTCTAGTAGTGATCGTGCGAACTGTCATCTCTAAGCAAATTATATGTTATGTTCAGTTTTGTGAAAAAGCACCCCATTTTCCCCTAATTGCTCTACCATTGTAACTTCTGAAGTTGTGCCATAATTGTGTATGTTATGATTATCTGAGTAATGTGCAACCCCTTGGAGTAAATGAAATTATGTGAAACTCATGTGATGGTTAGATGATTAATTGAAGTGTAGATTAGTAATGGTTAATCGAAGAGTATATTTCTAATAATTAATTAAAGTGCATATGGCATGTTGAAGTAATTGAATTATATGAGACTTGTCGAGCTGACAAAATTATGTGCAAGGCCATGAAATAACTAGTTATGTGTGGAATTGGTTAAGAAACATGTGTTCCGGGGGCTCTCTGGCTGGTAGATAGGCCTAATTACAGAGAAAACTCTGGCAAAATTTTTCAAAAATATCGGAGTTAGAAAAAAAATTAGGGGTTGGCATATTGTGTTTTCAAAACCAAATGATTTCTCGATCCTCATTCGAGGACGAATGATTTTAAGTGGGGAGGATGTAAAGACCCATAAAATTTCTATGTCTAAAATAATGCCCGAATAGGTCCCTGTGTTGTTATAACTGTAGAAATTCTTAAAACGGTCATATTTTGAGTAAAAAGTATCCCAGAACTTGAAAAATTAAACTTTTCAAAAATTGTGCGTTAATGTGACGCACTATGCGATCGCATAACAGTTATGCGGACCTCATAGTGGTCGCATACCTAGACAGTCTACTGTCCAAAGGGAGGACAACTATGCAGCCCCGAAGGGGAATTGTGAATTGATCTAATTGAACTAAATGACCATGGAAATATCGTATATGACTCATTGTCGGCAAGGTTTATTGTGGCTTAACTTCATATGGATTGTTGGTTGTAATGAATTTATATTCTTGTTGATGAATACCTTTGTGGTTTAATTAATGGATGATAAAGACTATTGTGAATACATGATTGTTTGGGTGTTATGAAATTGTACTCTTGATGATATGAAGCTCTATGATTGAACTGTGGGCTGTTATTGTTTGCTATGAAATGTGATGATCTGGTGGGATTGGGTTGCAAGCCGCAACACGAAGTAATAAGGGTTGAGAGGTAATAAGGGTGAAATGTAATATTGTACGGTGGGATCTGGTTGCACGCCGCAAGACGAAGTAATAAGGGTGGAGAGGTAACAAGGGTGGAGTGTAAAATTTAAGGTGGGATCGGGTTGCATGCCGCAACAAGAAATGTAAGGTGGGATCGGGTTGCACGCCGCAATAGAATGTAATAAAGCTGAAATGTGATTGTGTTGAAATTAGAATATGTAAGGCTCTCAATTGTACTTGTTGCTATATCACTGTGCCCTACGTTTTGGTTCCTTTAACTGCTTTCTATCTGTGCATCTCTTGATTTTACTTTGAGTAAAGTTTGCTGATCACGCTCAACTATGTCTTATAAAAGACTAAGAGGGTGTTGCAAATATAATTCGGGGTATTATGCCCGGAGTCGATCCCACAGGGAATTTACGTATCAATCAAGGCTTTAGAATACACAACTTTTACTCAATCAATTCTCTCAAGAATTTTTTATATAAATTGGTGATGTTTTACTAATTCTACTAACAATAATAATAACTAACAACTACTAACAATGTGTTGTAAATAATTATGATAAAGGTCTAAGGTTATGGTTTCCCCCGTTGGTGAATTTCCTTCTCGGATACTTCTTATAGTTGATTAGTTGTCTCTATCAATCATGAACACTCTATCTACCATAAATCTCTCTCAAGTAATTATGATAATTTACTAGACGCACTCTCTCAAGTTACGCTAGCTAGATTGCATTACAGTTCACTTAAAATTGCACCCGAGGTATCGTTATCTCTAATCCAACCTCTAAACCCTCGGTTATGACTTTCGTCTATACTCCAGGAGTGATGTTGTTCAAACAACTACCTAAATATTCACTCTCTCTCAAGCAGATACATAATAAATAGGAACAGCTAATTGAGGGCCCTTCAATCAACTACAACAAGAACGTAGTTGAACAAATAGAGTTTAATCAACCAATCAAAACTATATTAATATCACAATAAGTTTATCCCCCAACGGGTTCCACCAAAACCCTAGATTAAGAAAATTAGCTACTCATATTCATAAGAATCAATTCTAAAATAACTTGAATAATTAAACTACAAAATAATAAATAACAGCTATAAAAATCAATGTTTGCTTCACTGAGTAGTAATCCACAGGTTTTTCTTCACTTCAATGGCTTCCTCCCTTTCAAGTTGTGTTTTTGGGTCTATTTATATGTTTGGGATAAACCCTAAACATGTAGGAGACTTCTATTCAAACCGGAAAACACTTAAAACCTTCAAAATTCGGAATTGACCGGACCCGGGACCCAGGCGTTAAGCCCCAAATGCCCCATTATAGCCAGGCTAGGCATGGCTTTATGGGTCTAACTCCCCACTATAGCCAGGCTAGGCATGGCTTTAAGGCCAAAACGCCCCACTATAGCCCGGGTTGCTCCTTTTTGACTCTTGAGCGTAATTGTGACGTATTCGCATCCATTTAGCTAGGCTTCCATCTCCAATTCACCTACACATGAAATAGACTCCATTATGCACATAAAAAGTGTATTTTTATCATTAACGCACATAAAATGTAAGGCATATAACGTGTTAAACCATGAATTCTAGCCACGCATCAATACCCCACACTTAAACATTTGCTCGTCCTCGAGCAATCAAACTACACTCATGTACACAACTTATTAAGCAAATCCCTTAACACGTTATGCCAAGAATTTTTTTAAAACAGTTTAAGAA
>ML311621.1:11339-98778 GCA_005239505.1 Nicotiana paniculata | reverse complement strand
ATAACAAAATAACCTTCATTGTGATAGAAAACTGTTGGTTTAGCAGCAAAGTTCCATTGCGTAGCTATGAATCTCTCCATGGCTCCTATTGAAGGTGAATTTCCAATAACATAAACTATTATAGCCTTCTGCCATTTCGCATTTTCCACCTTCATCTCCTCATGTTGTAATTGCACCTTTTTTACTCCATCATGAATGGTAGGTGGTATGAATACTAGATCCATTCCTCTTGCAGCCATTTTATTACCCGTGAATAGATTTGCCCAATTTCTCTCAGTTTTCCAAACTCTATTTTTGCTATCTCTTGTTCTATTGCCTTTTTTTGTAGTCTGATTCTGTCCTTGTTGCTCCTTTATGTGCTTTGTGTTGCTTGTAGTATCTGTGATCTTTGAATTTGTTGCGTTTTTCACTATTGTACTCTTCTCCTTCTGATTATTCACTACTTCCATTAATGGAACAGTGGTTCCTTCTAAAGTTCCCATACCCGTCTTCTCAGCAACTAATTGAAAGAATGGCAAAAACTTAAACCAAACAACTTTTTTGTTTATTAGCCTACTCCAAAGTCTTTATATAACTTTTATATTTTTAAGTGAAATACTTCCATTATCGAGGAAACATAACTTGAAAACTAATATAGGGAAAACTATTAAGCTAAGGGAAAAAAATGAATTAAACAAAGCCATTGATTTAACACTTCAACCACCAGATTCAATTTCAAGGTTAAACTTCGACATCCATTGATATAGCAAACTTCTATGGAGATGCTCATATACTCTAAGCATGCTCAACTTTTCATCATTTGCTATTAAAGAAAAAGAACCTTCATTACAAATGTTTAGAAGGTTACCTGAAGAGCAGAAAATAAATACAATAGGGAAGGAATTGAAGCTCGGCAATAAGAAAACGGCAGAAACAACAACAGAAAGAGTGTTTGAAACCCAGAGGAGCAGCAAATTTTTGAAAGAGAAAGAATGCAGCAAAAGATAAGTGTTCTCCTATTTCTCTGAACGATTTCACACACAAAATACTATTCACCAAACTCTCAAGTTTCAGCTTGCTCTTAGATATGTTCAACTGATCTTTTTTACTCTCTTAGTTGTGTTCTTACTTAGAGTATAAAGATGTGCAGAACAATGTGTGATATAGTGTGTAAAAGATGTGTAGAATGTATGTTTCAAATTAGTGAAAGAGCCTTTCCATATACGAGAGGAGAAGACTCTTGGGACAGATTTTGTTTAGCCAAAAATCTGTCCAAAACCAGAAATCTATCCAATGAGTAGTTTTTCCTCACCAAATCTGGACAGTCTTTTTTAATATTATACACCAAAACAGTCTGCAATAGTGAAAGCAACCAAATACAGACTCTACACTCAAGTACTCTCCCTTTCTTCCCCTTTCCTCTCATTTTGCCCAAATATTCAGAGCCTAAAACAAACAAGATAGTCCCTATTATAAACTACTACTAATCAAAATTCAGAATGCAACAACATAGCTATCAAACCAACCAAACAAGCTTATAAACTAATCCAACATGTCTCTCAACATATAAACTAATTTAAACCAAACAAATAAGCAATAACAGTGATTGACCAAACTAGTAAAAAAGGAACGAAATAATATAGCTAACTCAATTAATATAAACTACTAACTATCCAAAACTAATTGATCACTCTCGTAATACAACATACATTCATAGAGACATAAACAAGAAACAAAACTAAACGTTAAAACTAAACTAATTACTGAAATCAGTGAAAAGGGATTTTTTACCGAAGACAACGACAATATAAACAACATATTAATCAGCTAATTGAATCTAAAGCACAATCTAGATAACCTGAACTAATAATAATTCAAACTAATATACACGAATCTAAACCAATAAAGCGACTACCCGTAGTTGACATGATCAGTAGCTAGGGACGAAATAATATTGCTAAACTAGAACATATAGACGACTAAACTATCCGAAACTAGACGAATACTCTCATAACCCAATGGACAACCATAGAAACAGAAACAAGACATAAAACTAAACTAGTTGCTAGAATCAGGGCAGTGTTGTAAATGGAAAGCGTTACGTCGCTAATAGCGAGTGATAGGGCGAAGCGAGGTAGTATCGCCATTCTGCTTTGTTGCATTGCGATTTAGAAAATCACTGCCTGTGTAGCGAGAGGCGCTGCGATGCGAGTGACGATGTGAAGCGAAGCTTTTTGAAAAAAAGGGAAGAAAAGGCAGCGGCCAATAAAGATTAAAATACAAATTTAGGGTCTGGGTTTTTCACTTCTTCTCCTTAAGTGACCTTTTCTCAGCCATCATCGACAATAAAGTTAGGGCTTGGTATTCATCTTCTTCCATCATCAGCCATCAGCGACACTAACCCAGGTATGCTTCTCTTTCTTTTCTTCTGCTATCTCCTTTCTTCCTCTACTTTATTCTTCTTCTTCTTCTTCTTATTCTTCTTCTTCTTCTTCTTTTATTTCAGCCACAGTAATCATTGTTGTCTTCTTTTTTCTTCAACAGTTCGACCATTACTGTCTTCTTCTTTCTTCTTTCTTCAATGATCATCTCTTTCTTCTTTCTTCCTTCCTTTTTCTTCTTGCCTTTTTTTTGTGCTCTGATTTCGAGCAAGCAGCAGAGGCAACGTAAAGGCTCTTTATTTATTCTCTTCCTCTTTCTTCTTCTCTTATTTTTTTAGCTCTATTTCGAGCAAGCAACAGAGGCATAGCAGAGACAGTAGAGTCTCTTGTTTGGCTCTGTTTTTTCAATTATAGACCTATAGAGTAGAATTAATTGCATATTGACTTGATAATTTTTTTCTATAAAACAACATTGAAATGGAGTCATCTGATAGTAATAAAAGAAATGATAATTTGAATTATTCTATACAAGGCTCATCAAGATCCGTAATTAAATGTGTATTTTGTGAAAAAACATATCATGGTGGATAACTCGTCACACACAATATTTGATAAGTGGATTTAAAATGTAGTACAATGTCCTATTTATCCGCCCAAGTTTAGGGAGGTACTAAAAGCATTTGTTGAGAAGAAAAATATGACAATAACTCAAGTGAATTATGAAGCATCGGTGAATCTAATTGATGAAGATGATGAAATGGATGAAGACGATGAAATGAGACATACCCCAACAAAACTCAAAAGATATCTTCAAATAGTTCTAATAGGTCATCCACTGCGCGTACAGTGACAAAAAGTCCTCTCATTTTTTATTTATCGGCAAAACAACAGGAAAAGGGAAAAGGCGATTCTGGTTCAGGTTTAAAAGCCAAGAAGATTTTGAGGGATCGCGTCGTAAGTGCCTTTGCAGCATGGATGTATGATGCACAACTTCCTTTAAATTGTGTTAACTACAATACTTTTGATAAATTCATTGAGGATGTAGGAAATATGGCACAGGAATAAAGCCTCCTAGCTATCATGAAGTTAGAGTAACTCATATTAAAAAAGAGGTGAAGAAGATAGACAAAATTATTGAGGAGCATAGAGAGGAACGAAAAAAGTTTGGATGTCCCATTATGATGGATAAATGGACAACACGAAATGGAAAAATGATCATAAATATGTTGGTGAACTCTCCAAGAGAGAGTGTTTTTCTTGAATCTTATGATGCTAGCAACTCTTTTATGGATGGAAGCAAAATGTACAACCTGTTTAGAAAGGCTATTGATAAAATTGGAAAGGAAAAATGTTGTAAAAATTATTACCGATAATGCTGGTGAGAATGATAGTGCGGGTAAGATGGTGGAAGTTATAGATCCACACATTTATTGGACTCCGTGTGTTTCCCATTGTATCAATTTGATGTTTGGTGACATATTCAAGGAAAATACATATGCTTCAGGTAACTTTAATATAGTTATCTTTAAAGCTTTAACTGTATTTATACTTATGTCCTATTAAGTATTAACTATAAAATTATTATTGTTACTTTTACATTTTTCACTAAGGTCGTCAAGATATATTTTTACATCAGTCAGAGGCCATTGTTGTTGAATTTGATGAGGAAATTCACCAATGAAAGAAATTTGATGAAGCCAGCCAAGACTAGATTTGCAATGGCTTTCTTGACTTTGCATAGTTTTTACTTGCAAAAGAAAAACTTGAGAAAGCTAGATATGCAAAGGAAGCTGCGGGGAAAGAAACTGCCAAAATTCTTATTTCTCCATCATTCTGGAATGACATCGTTCGAGATCTTAAAGCTGGTGGTCCTTTGATTAGGGTGCTTCGTATGTTGGACGGAGAGAGAAACTATCAATGGGCTATCTTTAAGAAGTTATAGATAAAGCTAAAGAGACTATTGAAGCATCATTTGAGGGAGATGCTAGAAAATATGAGAAATTTTTTGAGATTATTGATAGCAGGTGGTCGAATCAACTCCGTCGACCTTTGCATGCAACAGGTCATATTTTGATCCTGCAATTATTTTACAAGAATAGTAGAGATTACACTTTGGATTCAAAGGTGTGGTTTGGATACCATCAATGTCTTAAGAACTTGGTCCCCGATTCAGCGATGGTAGATCAAATAGGGGAAGAGTTCGGTAGGTACTTACAAGCAGATGGCCTATTTGGTTCACGGGTGGCCATCACAGCCATAAACATAAGGTTGTCGGATAACTAACTTTAATATATATATATATATCCTTATAGCTTCAATTTAATTTATTTGATTTATTTATACTTATTAACTTTTAAAATATTATTCAATAGTTGAATGGTAGATGCAATTTGGACATCAAACTCCAAACTTACAGAAGTTTGCCGTCAAAGTACTAAGCCTAACTTGTAGTGCATCTGGATGCGAGAGAAATTGGAGCGTATTTGAGCATGTAAGAAGCAGATTTATTATATTAATATATTTATAATGTATTATTATTAGTATCTATTAATTAATCTAAGCAACTTATGTGAATATTCACTCTAAGAAAATGAATAGGCTTGAGCTATCGTGTCTTAATGATCCAGTGTATATTAAATACAATAGAACATTGAGACGACATAATGAAACTCGCAATACCATTGATCCAATTTTGTTGATTAACTTTGACGAGGCCAATGAATGGTTAACTGGATCCCCACAAAATCATGAAGATGAACAAGTGTATGTAGGAGATGATCTTGATTGGGTATTGTTCCTATGGCGGCTGGAGTTTAGGAGAATATCTATGGTCTTAAAGGGAGTTCTTCAAGTTCAAACTACAAGGTAAAGGGAGTAACAAGTTCAATCTGGTCCCTAATTAATGAAGACTCCGAGGATGAAGAAGATGATAGCCAATATAATGCTAACATTCTTGAAGTTATAGAATTTGAAAATCTTGAAAAAGAATAGATGTTGCTTGTTTTAGACTTTTAGTTTATAAGTCTAGTATGACTATCTATTGAGTTTTTAATTTTTAAATTGATATATTTATTAATATATTATTGTTATTGAGTTTTTAGTTATATAAATAATATTTTATTTTTTGTATAAATTGTCGCTTCACATCAAAAAGGCGAGCGCTTCGCTGCGCGCCTCTCGCCTCAGTGAAACGGGCCCTCGTCGCTATTTGTCCCTGCACGCTATCCAAAACACTGAATCAGGGAAGGGGGGCTTATACCAAAGCTTGCGGATCCAAAAATCGGCTCAGATCATCGGAGCACATTGGAACAGCCACGACACGAGCTCGACTATCTAGCACGTCTTTCTTATTGGTGGAAATCGTAGCCTTAAATGTCGGCAAACAAGAATTTTAGCTACGATTTTCATCACCAACAAGAAAGGATGTTTGGAGTCAGTCCTAAGCCATGGAGAAGAAGAGCTTCAAGCATAACAATGGTTGTTTAAGGGCGACAATGATGGTGGGTGGCAGTGGCGGAGTTTGGGTTTATGGGTGAAATTAGGAAGGGGGAGAGTGTAGGTGTCGTAGAGCTCTATCCTACGTGAATGGGGTGAAGGTGGTCGGAGCTTCACGAATTTGGAAAAATAGGCATCGACTAGGTTTCCTAGATCTACTAATTGTGGGGTTTGAGGGGCTTTTGAGAAATTCGGTTTGGAGATTCGAGTAGAGGAGGTTGAGGAGAGTGTATGTGATAATTTGGGGGTGTTTATAGGTTGTCCGCCGCCGGTGGCGAATTTCGAAGCAGAAGCGAGCGGAGTAGGGGAGAGGGAATGAGAGAGAGAAGATAGGGAGGAGAAAGAGAGTAAAGGAAAAATGGGGGCAAAATTTCGACTATTCTAGGCTTTAAATACCTAGGGTGAGAGTTGATTTCTGGCCGAATTTGATTTTGGGCCAATTTTGGCTTTAAAATGACACTACCAATTTATGATGTAGGAGAAGCACAAAGCAAAAATTAGGTTTGTACATCTAGTACCCGAGGTTATGGATTACTTCTCCCGAGATAGAACGAGTTACACACCAGTGTAGCGGTACTTCAAACCCCAATGTTTCAACAAGCACAAATGGCGACAACAATCACACTTACTTTGTTTGTTTATGCACAAAGGAAGAAGTGATTTTACAATTTTTGTAAGGAAAATTTGAGGGAATGACCTAGTATTTATAGCCAACATGTTGGGTCAAACGAAGAGGTGCAACTCTTCCAAATGTCCTTTCGCGTAAAATGAATATTTACGCAAAAATAAAACGGTTGATTTGGATTAAAAATATTAATTTAATTTACTATTTAACAAATAAATTTGGACCAAAAAAATAATCATCAATCAGATCATCCGAAGCCGAGCCGAGCGATGACAAGAACGCGAGGCTTGCCTTTTTCTCAACTCTTTAAGAGCTAGAAGAATTGTAACTATATCTATACCCAACAAATGAGCTTTACTCCTTCAATATGGGACAATGTTCCTTTATAAAGGAAGAAAAATTAAAATTTTATTTTTTCTCCATTTCCCATTCACCTCAATTTTGAACTAAAAACCCAACACAACTTATGTTTAATATAGAATTATGAGCGGTTGGATTTTAAATAAGGGCTGATATATATAAGTAATTTTTTTACTCTGTCAATCATGGACGTAACTAGATGGGCGGAAGGTAGTTTAACCGAACTGCATTCACCCAAATTACATTATATATATAAGGTTGAATTTTTTTGTTTCATGCATATATATAAATGTTGAATCCCGTTAACTTTTTGGCATTTACTTTTTTTATTTTTTGAATTCCCTTCGGTGCAATATATATGAGTTAATTCTAGCTTATATGATATATATATGGAATGTCTCATCTTATTATTCTTTTTTGTATTTGGTTTTTGGGTGAAGAAAAGCAGCAAGTGAAGTAAACTTATTTTTTGATATTCCCAAAAGGAAAGCATCACAAGAACACAACAAGCAATTCTATTCCTTCCCAATAATAGTATTATTGTGTTGTTGTCCAATTCATAAGTCAGAAGCACATCCGTGATTAATCTGTAGTAGTACTGTGTTATGTGTCTGATACGAGACTCTTCTAACTTTTACAACAGAGGGACATAGACAGGTTTTGAGGTTGCTCTCAATTAATTGACGTGCATGTCTTTGCGGTGAGTAGCTCTATTTTCATTTTTGTGACATGTGATACTATTTTGGACATTATCACATTATTGCTTTCTGTCTTCATTCTCCACTCACTTTTTCCTTTTTTTCAATTTCAGAATGTTCGGCATGTGAATTATGGTATTGCACCAAAAAAATAGATAGGGTTCGCAAACTCAAGTTTTTGTGTTTTTATGTGTTTGTCTGATCTGTTTCTGTTAAACGAAAAATATATTTTCAAACTCATTTTTTTTTAGTATTTTTAATGTAAACTCCGTTGTTAATGGCTAGTGGTTCAATTGTATTTGGGGTCCGTTTGGCCATACTTTTTTTTTTTTTTAAATTAGTGTTTCCTCCCGGTGAACTGGCCGTACCCCAAACCGACACAGGTGAACAAGTAGAGTATGCTTGAGAGAACCATGTCGAAGGAACTCAGTGAAATGACCCCGTAACTTCGGGAGAAGGGGTGCTCTCCTATCTTTTGATTAGGAAAGCGGCACATACCAGGGGTAGCGATTGTTATTGAAAAACACAGGACTCTGCTAGGTGGTAACACGATGTATAGAGTCTGACACTTGCCCGGTGCTGGAAGGTTGGAAGGAGAAGTGTTATAAGTTTTGAATGAAAGCCCCGGTTTGGCCATAAAAAAATTTTAAATTTCACTTGCAAGGTGAATTTTGAAATATTTTGAATATTTGAAAAACTCCAAAAAATACTATTTTTTCAAATTTTCACTTCAAATTACTCACAAAAATTAAATAATAGCCCAAAATTGTATTGATGTCCAAACACAACTCCAATTTTCAAATACAGTTTTTACTTGAAACTTTTTCCCACTTTTTTTAAAATTTTAAAATTCTTATGACGCCCACTTGATATTTGTGTAAGAGTTTAGGTTCATGCAAAATCTTCTGTTCCCGTTTGGATATAGATTTTTTAATACTTTTCTCAATAGTTTTTTTGTTAAAATCTTGTTTGTTCATGGAGTTTGATCGGCTTTAAAAAAAATTCGAAGAAAACTTTTCAAGTTCCAAAAACTGGTGGATGATTTTCTTTTCTTATTGTTTTTTTTTCAAGCAAAATGCATGTCCAAACACAATTTTAGTGTTGAAAATTTAATTTCAACACAATTTAATTTTTTTTTTAAAAGTTACAACTAAATCTATATCTAAACGCTAACTTAATATGAAACTAAACTACTCCCCTAACTTCTTGCCTTGTAATCTTACAAAATCAAATAAAATTAGAAATTATCAAATTTCCCAGAAATTGAAAGATCACGACTGAATATGGAGAAGAATAGTTAAGTAGCTAAAAACAGAAAACAATACTACCCTACTGCATTAAAACCGAGAAAAATCTATTTTTATTACAGACCATACGTATTTTCCAATTGCTGAATTTTTTTTAGAAAGGTCGTTTTCTGGAAAAGAAAAGAAAAAATAAGGAAAGGTCCCTTTGCTTTTAGGGACAACACCTAAGCTGAAACAGTTTTGGTGATGCAAATTTTGTTCTTGTTCCAGATTTTCCTTTTGTTAAGTCACTTTCCCAATGTGCTTTTTCCGGTTAATGACCTTTTGGTGATACGCTCATTTTTCATGTCGGAAAAATTGTATGATTTGATTTCTCAAATGTAAAATGAGCTTTAAAAGGTACAGGAAACATATTGTACTGTACATTTTAATATGTTTTATGACTTTTTTAAAAATAATAGTATATAAATTTTACATACTTTTACCATTATCGGATCAAAATAATTTAGATCGCGGGCTAAAAGTGTTGTTTGTCCATGTTTCCCCTAATATTATGCTTTATACATTAAGTAATCTTGAGTTGTGTGCATAGGCTGAAGATACCCACTTGGGTCTTTTAGTTTTAAGTGCTACTTCTGTGTATTTTTGGATTAATTATTGTCTTATATTATTATCAACATTATTACTGTCTGATATTCCCTTTTAACAAACCTCATCTTTGGTCTTTCTGCACATGAACTAAGAGGTTGTCTGGTATGAGGTATTAGAAAAAATAATGTAAGTATTAGCTTTATATATTATTAATATTTTGTTTGGTATATTTTTTCAATATGTATTTAAATGATATTTTTATTAGTTATATATCATACTTGGTATTATCCTATGCATAAGTAATACATAAAAAATCATGGCATTAACAATACCAAGGATATTAATGCATGCATTAGTATGGTTAAAGACAAAATTGTCCTTAAAGTTTCTTAAAGTTAGAGAATATGGAGGACATTTTTGTAAACAACTATTTTTCTTAAAAATTGTGCAATTCATTATAATTTTAATGCACCACATCAAACAATAGATAAAAAATAATATCTACATTACTAACTCATGCATTACTAATCTATATATTACTAATATACCTTATTCCGCACTATTCTTATACACCCTACCAAACGATCCCTAACAGATTTCAACGTGCTCAGGTTGGTTTCCGCTACAATTATCTTAAAATAGTTATAATTAATTAAGAAGGCTTTATTTCTTTATTGCTTTCCTTTCAGGGCTTAAAGTTTTTGTCTATATAAATAACAATAATCTTATTATAAAGAAAGAAAAAAAAAAGAAACTTTAGTAGAATTTTAAAATATTTTCTCCTTCAATTTTACTATAAACACCTGCTTATTGGGGACATACAGCATGTAAGATTCAGAAGAATGGACAAATTTCTTTGGTAAGAAAACTTATGAATTTAATTATGGTACAAAGCTTATTCCGTTTGTCTTGAAAATAGTGTTCCGCATTGCCTGAAATACACGAGGTCAACTATACGATTTTAGTTACTTTTAGGAAATTATTTATAATACTTTATTATAATGTACATTTTACTGTAATTCAATTCTATTCATCAGCCATTTTAATGTACATGTTTTCTCCCTATAAGTACCGACTTTTCACTTGAGAAATTTGCTAAATTAGCACTCTTTACCTCCCAAAGTTTCAAAATATAAGGGTCAAAATATTAATTTTCGATATAAAATCAGACATTACCTTTTCTTTCATAAAAAAAAGTACTTATATACTTTTATAGAGAATTTAAATAATTAAATTTGGCAAAGCAATGTAATCTAATGCTAACACGTGTGTTTTCTACATATACTTTTATAATTTAGTAATTAGTAATAGTTAATAAATATGTAATTTTACTACAATTTATTGCTTAACCGTATCAAAGTAGTATGGTCTGGTCTAGTATAAACATATCAATGTAACTATTGTGAATGGTCTATGCACCTAACAGATTTTCTGTACATAGATCATATAAAGTAAAAGAAAAACTTAAGTACTGAAGATCGTTCATGAATGTGATTAATTCCTACCGAAAAGAAAATAAATTATTTTGGCTTCTTAAATATCATTGTTATCATAAATCATATTAAAGCACTCACTGCTTATATCAAATCAGTGCTAACACAAATATTTGTCTTCTACATATGCTTTTATATATTGCTCGTTAACAATAACAACATACTCATAGGGTCTGGACAGTGGCGAAGCCACATAGCCATAAGGAAAGGAGGGTCAATTGACCACCCTTGATCGATAAGTTACACTGTGTATGTAGGTAAAATATTACATTTTAGAGGCATATAACATTTGGGAAGGGTAGTGTGTGCGCAAACCTTACACCTATACTTTTATCTGGAGAGATAGAAAAGTTGTTTCCGATAAACTTTCGATTCAACTAGTTAACTAATGAATAATTTTACTTTAATTTATTGCTTAACGTGGTCTGGTCTGGTACATGACATAGCAACGTAATCTCTTTTGAATGGTCTATGCATCTAACAAATAATTTGTGTGCATATATCGTTCATGAATGTGATTAATTCCTAATAAGCTAGAGGATACAGCTGTATAAATTTTTCCCCATCCTAGAAAGTACAAACAAAAACTTAGGAAAGACACAAAGAAAACCATATTATACTACCCATAAACGTGATTACAGAGCAGTTCTCGTTCATGGTATCCTAAATTAATTATCAAGAAATGTACCACTCTACTTTCTAGTGAGTTTAATCTTTAAAAATGCATGCAGCTTCTTCAACCCCACCATTTCTTGAAGTGAAAAATTTTAGTCCCTAAAAAGAATCAGCAAAATTTGCTATGGGAATTGCAAATTCAATGCACTGTTCATTGTGGCTTCTGGTATTCATGGTTTTTCTTCAGTTGAAATACTCACACCAGTTCTTAGAATCTTCACAGTATGAAGCAATAGAGAAAATCAAGCAGCTTTTGAACTTCCCACAAGATTTGAGTAGCTGGAGTGACAACACAGATTTTTGCAACAGTGAGCCTAACACTGCTTTAACACTTGTTTGCTATGATGATAACATAACTCAGCTTCATGTTTCTGGTTACAACTGGTTTCCTAATTTACCTCAGGGATTTTCTACAGACACCCTTTTCTCTAATCTTGCTCTTTTGCCTAATTTAAAGGTTCTTTCTTTAGTTTCTTTGGGTTTGAGAGGAGCTTTACCTAAAAATATTGGCCTTTTATCTTCTTTGGAAATTGTCAACATTAGTTCAAATTTCTTTTATGGTGAAATTCCAGGAGAGATTTCATATTTGAAGAGTCTTCAAACACTTATTTTGGATGATAATAAGTTCACTGGTCAAGTTCCTGAATGGGTAGGTTCACTTCCTTCTTTGGCTGTTTTGAGTTTCAAGAACAATTCATTTTCTGGTTCATTGCCTAATTCTTTGTCCAATTTACAAACCCTAAGAATCCTTTCTCTTTCTGCTAATAATTTTTCTGGGCAAGTTCCAAACTTTCAGAATCTGTCAAATTTACAAGTTCTTGATTTGGAAAGTAACTATCTTGGACCCAATTTCCCTACTCTTCCAAAAAAGTTGGCTTCTTTGGTACTTAGGAAGAATAAGTTCAGTTTAGGGGTACCAAAAGAACTGAGTTCCTGTTATCAGTTAAAGAAACTGGATATTTCTTTCAATGAGTTTGTTGGACCTTTTTCACCATCAATTTTGTCATTGCCATCACTCAGCTATTTGGATATTTCTGGAAACAAATTAACTGGGAAGCTTCTAAAGAATATGACATGTAGTCAAGAGCTTTCATTTGTGAACCTGTCGTCGAATTACTTGACAGGGGAGTTGCCTGCTTGCTTGCACCCTAGTTCTGGTTCCAAGATTGTACTGTTTTCTGGGAATTGTTTGTGGAATAGAGAGCAATGGCAGCATCCTTATTCATTTTGCCATAATGAAGCTTTGGCTGTTAGTATTGAGCCTCATAAGGAAAAGGTCAAAGGGGGAAATGGTAAAGCTGTCCTTGCATCAAGTATGGTAGGAGGGTTTGTTGGAGGAATAGCGATAATCGGTTTGGCTTTCGTGGTTGTTAGACGAGAGTACGCAAAGAAGAAAGCTAGCAAAACCCCTCAAACAAAACTGATACTTGAAAAGGTCTCTCCTGCTCACACTCTTAAGCTGCTTAATGATGCGAGTAAGCTCTTTCTCTCACACATTTTATGTTTATGATTTCAACTTGAGAAATTTTGTAGGTCTTGGAAATTGTAAATCTAATTTTCTGTCTAAAATACTTGAAAAGCATTATTCCCCAAAAGTATTTTCTTAACATACAGATTGAACATATCATTTTGGTTCAGGGAATTGTTCAATACTGTGTTATAGGAAGAAACTCCTTTCTTTGCCTAAAGTTCAAGATGTATTTTAACCTTTGATTCTTGACAGGGTATATTTCTGAAACAAGGAAGTTGGGACTGCTTGGGGCCCCTCCTTATCGAACGTTTGTCTTGGATGAACTTCGGGAGGCTACTAATAACTTTGATATCGCAAATCTAATTGGTGCAGGTTCTAATGGGCAGGTATGCATTTCTTTACTAAATACTTGAAGACAATTTGTAAAATGTTGGTATACCTGTGTTCGTTCCTCAATTCTTATAACTATGGTGAATGCTGATTGTGCTTTTTTGTTTTCTGGATGGGAGATCTACAAAGGACAGCTCACAGATGGCACTGTGGTTGCTATAAGAAGCATAAAGATGAGGAAGAGGCATAGCGTCCAGTCTTATACCCATCAACTAGGGCGTATTTCGAAGATCAGATACTGCCATTTAGTTAGTACTATTGGACACTGCTTTGACTGCTATCAAGATGACTCAAGTGTTAGCCGAATATGTATAGTCTTTGAATTTGTGCCAAATGGGACGCTGCGGGGGGTCATTTCAGGTATGTAGTCTGGAAAGTTTCATCTGATTTGCAAGTTATCATTTGGAATAGCAACTACAACAACTGATAATTGAGCATTTATTTTTAGCTAGTTGACTATTTCCAAAGTATCACATAGATTGTATTAAGTCCAAAGAAATGCTTATCGTACATTGAAAGCCTAAGACAGACGTTATAACCAACAAGCATTTTTGAAATTTTGCAACAATCCCTTCGATGCTGTTTTGAATCAAGTAACCAGATTATCGTCAATCAGGACAACTACCTACTATGCTTTTGATCACCTTCTCCTACATTAAGCAACTCAGGATTTCTCCTTAGCCGGATGCTCGAATGTAAACCATGTGTTGACTTTAACACAGTTGTTCTGAATTTTATTCTGGACTTTTTTGCAAACCCTTGGGTTTGTAGAAGCAAATTCAGCTCAAAAATTTACGTGGACACAAAGGATGGGAGCTGCACTAGGTATAGCAAAGGGAATTCAGTTCCTACATACCGGAATAGTACCAGGAATATTCTCCAATCAATTGAAGATAACAGATGTCTTGCTGGATCAGAATCTCCATGTAAAGATTAGCAAATACAATCTGCCTTTGTTAATTGAGAACAAGAAAATGGTATTCAAGTCTCTTTTCTAATATTTTCTCTCTTTATCGTTTATTTTTTTTCTTGAATATTCATTATTTCATTATTGCAACTGTTCTTAGGATACCAGATTGTCTTCCAGTGGATCAAAGGAAAATGATGGGCAAAGGTAAGTGATCTCATTCTCAACTACTACTGCTATATTTTATGTCTTCATTGATCCTCTTTTATGGTCCAATTTCAGCACTACTTATTGGAAACTACTTCTCTGTGACACTTCTAAATGCAAATTGGTTTAAAAGGTTTTAGGGAGTCAAAGTTTATTGCCGTACATATGGTGTCGACCAATTCCAGACATCACATCTCTGGCCCTGCTTTTAGGGGTAGGCACCAACAAAGCATCATTCTTTTTACTAGTTAGGATTCTTGAAAATCATGTATAGGGCCAAAGACTTGGACTATGTAAGAGATTCCTAGATAGCACACAACTCTTTTTAGGAGCAGCAAGTGGCTTGCCTACTAGTTAATGTCATTTCGTGTCTGACACTTTTATTTATTTCTTCATTCCATTTCTTATATTGGCACTAAACTGTCTTAATTTTCTTTTTTCCCCTGTTGAAAGAGCAAGACCTTTTCTCACGGACGGAAAACTGGAGTTTTTTCATCTTAATGAATTCCTTCTCTTATTAGTATCTTCCTGGATGCAGGTTAATAAACATGGAGAAGAACGATGTGTACGATTTTGGAGTAATCTTACTTGAACTCATAGTCGGACGGATAATCGATACAAAAAATGATATAGATGTCTCAAAAGACATTGTAAGTATCACTCATGAAGTCTCACATTTATGAAAAGAATATTCATGTCATCAAGTTGAAGCACTGATTTTTCAAACCGTTTCTTGGTTGTTCTTATTGCAGCTAAAAGTTAGCTCAACAGCTGATGAAATAGCACGGAGAAACATCATCGATCCAGCTGTTCAAAAGGAATGTTCAGATGGTTCTCTTAGGACATTAATGGAGCTTTGCATAAGATGTCTTTCAGATGAACCATCGCATCGTCCATCTGTGGAAGACTTGATCTGGAACTTGCAGTTTTCAGCTCAGGTCCAAGATCCTTGGAATAGAGACACCTATGGCAACCAGGAGTCCCCTGGTCATGTGTAAGTAGTTGTGCGAAAATCAGATGAAATGGAGTTTTTCTTGTAAAAAATGTAACATTATACTAGGATAAGTAGTTTCATATCTTTAGCAGTTTCTGTTGCAGCACTTCTCATCATTGATGGCCATGAGGAACTCTTACTCTATATTTGACTTTTGGGCCAACATATGATGCTTTGTTTGTTTGCAAAAGATTCTGTGGAGAATTTTTGAAGGGTAACTGGACTTTTAGAATCCTAATCCAGTGAATAGGACATCTTAGAAAGGGAAGAAAAGAGGCACCACCGCTACTACTAATAAAGTGTCCTTGCAATTAAATAGCTTTCCATAGTTACTGCCATGTGACCAAGGTCACGGGTTCGAGCCGTGGAAACAACTTCTTGCAGAAATGCAGGGTGAGGCTGCGTACAATAGACCATTATGGTCCGGCTCATCCCCGAACCCCGCGCATAACGGGAGCTTAGCGCACCGGGCTGTTTTTTTTTTTTTTTTTTTCTAGTCCTCCATTATTTCTCACCCACATTGATTAGCAAGGCTTTTAATAATTGATATGAAAATGTTAATGAAGTAAGCTACAAATGGACCAGCTGGTCCTTGATGTGGGCGTGGAATATCATCCAACTTAACTTTATTCCCCCTTTTAAAGACTAATTTTCCTTTGAAGATAGCATGTTACTTTTCAAAGAGGGGCTAAATTCATGCAAAGAATCATGTGGAGGTGAATACTTTGGTTTCATAACCTTTCATTAGTTGCAGATTTCAATCTTTGACTTTTTATACTCATTTAATTCATAGGCCAAGATGTTGACATCTCATAAATAAGAAAGTAAAAAGGGCCCTTTTAGAACTTAATAATTTCTTAGTAGACATGGCATGACCAGAAATCTAAATTCTCCTCCCATCAAAATTTTCAGCAATGCCTGAAAAATTCTAACCATAGACTCACATGCAGAAACCTAGAAAAAGACTTCCTTCTTAAAGTAAACCTTAGAAAGGTATGAATGATCCTTTAATACAATGGACAAATTTATAATTCACAGGCCTGGTAACACCATGCAAGAAGTAGCATAAGTTGAAGAAAAGTCTAACAAGATGCAGTAAGACAGAAGTAAAATTTCACAAAAACTTGAGTGTGTATACTCTTTCTATTGATGGAAATTGGTATTACATAGGGTATATAACCTGTATCGTACGTTTTAATGTACAATTAATGTGCATGAATAGGAAAGAATGGACCTGAATACTAACTATACTCTATCCTTCGGAGAACAAACAAACAAAAAAATCCGATAACTAGGAGGAAATCTCCAAAACTAACCAAAAGAAATACAAAACCTTTTTTTTTACAAACAGAAGTGATGGAGAAGAGCCAGAAGGAAAGCTCAATCATCTTTGCGGAGGATCAACAATTGGATTCATTTCTATTTCTCCGGTCCAAGAGTCTCCTAAGTTTCTGAACTTCTCTCCTTCCCTTGCAATTTGAATATCACGAGGTCTAGCATGCTGAATGAAAGCTTTGACGATAAAGCGAGGAGCAAGTGCAGCTACTGTTATAGCAAGCAAGCACAACCAGAATTTAGCTTCCCCGGCTGCATGGAAAATGGCCCTGCAAATATGATTTTACATGCAAATCAGTCTCTACTTCTCTGGCTTGATAAGTTGGTCAGCATAAATCAAGAGAATCCTACAAGTTTCCTACTTGAACTGGATAGATGTGAAGAATATTTGAAACCAGCAGAGTGATCTTACCAGTATCCAGGTAGAAATGTCAGAGTGTCGATGACCATGACACAAATGAAAGTGGCTATTATAGAACCCCAAATTGCAGCATGAGTAATCCAAGACCAACGGATCACATCCATTGCTAAATGTATATTGACCAAAATAACAACAGCAAGTGTCCATAGGTCACCAATGCTTGAGATATCAACATCACTTTCCCAGTATGCTAGAAGAGGTACAAAGAAGGCCACTACACTTTGCCATAAGGTGTCAATCATGGTTACCCAAAATAATTTCTTATTATAGCTCTCTTGCCTTTGTCCAGCACCGTAGAGTTGCGGATACTTCATAAGAGTTACTCTACTTAGATCCTTATCAAGAATCCCAACAACTATTGTAGGCACCGCAGTATAGATTATGGAGAATAACATGCTGCTCCAGTCAGTTATGGCAGTGGTCAAAGTGAAAGCTGTAAAAAGTGCATACCTGAGTACAATAATTAAAGAAAAGGTCAGCTGGTGCTCGCAGGAAATAATTCACAGAAATTATTTCACAAATGCATGCTTAGGTTTTCTCCATTATGGACCACTAACAATCTACATGCAACTTTAGTCAGACATTTCAAACAATCTGGCTAATGCCCCTGCATGTATTACACATTTACAACTTAACTCTTCATATCTATTTTCCAACTCGATTGTCACCAGCCATTAAGTGAATATTTTAAGCTATGTTTCTTTTTTAAACTTGGAAAGGTTCAGTGCTAATGCCTAAGCATATATTCCTCAATTCCTAGAAATAGTGAGAAACATAAGAGAGATTGATTACTTTTAATACAAAATCCAGAATTGTACTCTTGCTACAAGTACACTTACCAGAATAAGACAAAAACAAAGATAGCATTTCTGTAGAAGTTGTATAATATCATGTAGCCCATTCGTTGATAATTCCAATGCCCATGAACCAACAGAAGAGGGACCAAGAATCTGAACTGGCCCATTGCAAAATCTGATGCCATCACAGCTTGACGTCCCTCTTGGCCACTTATACCAATGCCTACATCAGCCATTTGGATCATTGACACATCATTTGCACCTGTAACCATAACCATGAATTTTAGATCAGTATTGCTTCAGACTGTACAGCTCTTAGTGCCCATCAAAAAGAGTAATAACACTTACCATCCCCAATTGCGAGCGTCATGTCATTTGTGCGGTTCTTTATGAGAGCAACAATTCCAGCCTTCTGTAATGGGGCCACCCGGCAACCGAGTACAACAGAACAATAACTGGCCAACTGGAATAGCTGCATTCAAACGATGAACAGTTTTAAACAAAGAGCATATGCAAATCAACCAGCGTACTTATATAATGTATATTAGATACAAATGCAGAGAGAGAGAGAGAGAGGGAGGGAGGGAGGGGGAGAGAGAGAGAGAGTTTAAGATGTACAAGCATTACCAGTTCTTCAAGTTCGCTGTCAAGGACATAAACAAGGCTTGTCCCATCAATGATTAAACCAATTGGACTTGCTCCAGCTTCATTATGTGACATCAGAGTCGCACAGCTAGTCAGGGCTTCTTCCAAAGACCTTTTACATGACTCCCTAGATCTGTTATTTATCACTATCTGAGTCATATTGCTCGTTAAAAGTTTTGAGGAATAGCCAATTGATATTGCAGTTTCTTGCTTGTCCCCAGTCAAAACCCAAACTTTAATGCCTGCCACTCTTAAGGACTCAATTGCTTCTGGAACACCTTTCTGCAATTTATCTTCAATACCAGAGGCACCTAAGATGGTGAGGTTCTTTTCCACGTTGCCAGCTACTTTCCGAAGTAAAGCTGCCCTGCCAATGACAGCAGTGTTTGCTGCCTCGTAAGAAGACTGCCATTCCTCAAATTCAGAAGCACTCATTTCTCTCATTCCAATTACAAGGGTTCTGAGACCCATTGAAGAATAAGAGTGTAGATGCAGTTCTGTTGCTCGTACTACATTCAAGTTTAATGATTTATCATTGACACCAAACATGGATGTATCAGCACCTTTTACAAACACTTTAACTGTGTTGTCGGGACAACCTAATATTACTGACATCCTCTTCCGGTCACTGTCAAATTCATGTAAGCCCAGTACATTGAACCTGCAACCATGAAAGGGGGGTTAGACTGTGTCGTAGGTAACTAAAACAACATAGCATCAGGGACATTGAGATACGAAAGTTATATCATAGATCTGCTTGTGCTAGAGACTTCTTTCAAATATCTAAAAGTTCAAATTTCCATCTGCCAAATGAAATGAAGGCTGACTAATACACAGCTAAAATGGAAGAAGATAGAATTGCGATTGAAGGAGTGTGTGCACTCACAAGTTTATATTGAGTATGATAATCCTATATGCTATTGACTAGCTATTTTACGAACTTAAAGCTTCAAACATCCACAATATTCGATTGAATTTCCTAGTAATCAGTAATGCTAGTTGCTGAGCATTTAAAGTAACACATGCCAAACTACCATAGCAAGATAGTACTTGTACCTCCAGTAGGAAGAGAGAAATACAAGAGTTGAGGAATGGAAAAACCTCAGCTTAATATTACCTTTGTCTTTCTCCTTGAACATCTATTACTATATGGCCTGATGTTCTCTCAATGAGCATAAAACCATAAGCAGCAGCAGCATAAACCAATGCCTGCTCATCCGGGGACTCCCCTTGGTAATCCACCAACTTCACAGCCGGATCAGATGTCCCCACATTAAGAGGGACGATAGTGTTGCAAGCAGCTAATGCAAGGAAAAAATCATGAACATGTTTCCCTTCATCTGAATGCTTCCCACTTTTTGATATATTCGAAAGCACTGGATCAACCTTCACCTGCATTTTGGGCCTTAAAACCTGACCATCCACTAACCAAAATAAAGAAAGAAAAAATAAGTTTCACTGAGTTATAAAGCACTCTCAAAAAGTAAAGGTTTTTTTTTTCTTTATCTAGAAGGGGAGGGGGGGGAAGGGTGGTAAAGAAGATGACGGAAAGTTGCAGCACCTTGAGCAGAGTACCCAGCTGGTTCTTCTTGAGAATCTGATTTACCACTGCCATAATCTACACCCCAAATGCTTGCACATTGGAATTCCATCTTGTTCTCAGTTAAGGTACCGGTTTTGTCAGAGAAAACATATTTTATTTGGCCCAGATCCTCATTTATGTTAAGAGCCCTACACTGGAATCTTGAGTTTGAGGCTTCATCAAACATCCGATTATCTTGGATCATAAAGTAAGCCTGACCAACACGAACAAGCTCCATAGATATGTACAGTGATATAGGGATCATAATCTGGTAGACGATAACTGACATCAGAAAAGTAAACACTATTTCCAGTCCCCAGCCATAATAATTGTAGTCTTCAACTTTGTCTTCTGAGAAGTCCAATTTCCTGTAAAACTGGATGCTATTCAACTCATCCTTGTGGCGCCTCAACCAAACACCGGCACAAATGGAGACAAGAGTACATAATGCAACAAGGAAGAAAGAGAGGATAATGATCTCCCTGTTCATGCGGGTCTCAAGACGGCTCCTTTTTGATGGAGCCCCAGAGTTGTTGAGCATAGCTTTAGTTTCCCTTCCAGTATAAACTGCAACCCCAATAGCCCAACTAGTGTTCTTGAGCTCACAGCCACGGAGGATTATATTTGAAGGTCCAAGAGAAACACGCTTCCCATCTATTTCCATATTAGCATGAAAACCGTAAATGTTCCTATTTGGTTTCTCACATTTGATCACCCCACTAATTCTCTCCTTTTCCGGCATCTTCATTTGCGTCTCCTGCTTTGCATACCGCGTCTTCAGATTTGATTCACCGTCTAAATTTATAGTCTGGATATAGGCGACCCCAGTGGTGTCACTTGTCGAGAGCAATACCATATCACAAGGAATGGTACTACTTGATGAAATTTTGATGATTTCACCCACTCTTATGTATTTCCATTTTTTCTCTTGAAACTGACCATCCATCAACACCAATGCCAACCGGTTATTCTCAATCCTGTCAGAGCGGTGGCGCCTATAATCCTCGTAGGCATCCTTAACTGCTGTAACTAATAGCACAAATGCCAACGGAAGAATCGAAGCTCCTCGACCAAAGACAGCCAACATAGGAAGCTGATTAAGAATTGCAATCACCAGAAAGTAGATATATGCAACTCTATGGAACTGCTCAAACAGGTTCCGAGGCAAGAATGTTAGAATAGAGTATTTCGCAGTCCTAATAGAATTCCCCGAAAATTCAAACTTGTCGTTGGTCTTTTCAGGATCATTTAAATAAATAACTCTAGAATCCTCATCACTAATCTCTTTTTGAGACGTCCCATACCCCTCGGAGTCAGCACCTCGCGACCCATATCTCACGGCTTTTGATCCTAAATCACCAAAATTTACCTCCCGGACAGAGCCCCCAACAGAGGCCCTTGACCTATTAGATGAAACACTCCTCAAAGAGGATGAATTCATCATAATGGAATCAGCAACTGTTGAATTCTCCATATTATTAGTTTAATCCAGCACAGAAGGCAATCGAAGGTTATAAGGGGCAGATGGTTTGAACAGATCAGCAACAAGAACGACAACAGGTGTATAAGGAATCTCTTCAGTTCTTGGAAGGAATTAACAGAGGCTGCTGTTAAGAGACTATGATCTCAAGATCACAGACCCCTCCAACAGCTCATAACTAAAACTTATCAAATTCATCTAAACCCCAGATAATAAATCACCAACCCAAACAAAAATGACTCCAAAAATTTCACAAACTCAAGCAACTGTGAATTGCCAAATCCAATTTCAACCAAAATCACCAAAAAACTACCAAATCCAACCCAAGCCCAGATGCTGATCTCAGCAGCTCAACAACAAACTACAAAATAATCCAACCCCAGAACAACAACAACAACAACAACCCAGAAATCTTATATTTAGAATCTTACAGTATTCTAAAACTAAAGTCAACTATCAAGAGACACTTCAAAAAACAACAAAAAAAAAAATACAATCTTTACAGGGAAAAGAATATATCTGAATAAAAATACAATAGGTCTTCAGCTATAGATGTAAATCAGAACAACTTACTTGAATATTATGTGTAATATAGGAATATAGAGAAGAAATGAAGCTGAGACTATTTTGTTTATTTGAGGTGGAATGAGAATAATAATTTGTGAAATTGGGATATAAGTGAAGAAGAAATTCAAAGGTCAAAGGCATTGTAGAAGCTGTTCTTGTTTGAAAATTGGGGAGCGAAAAGAAGAGAGGGGGGGTAGGGTGGTTGGGTGGGGTGGTGGGGCGAAATTTACAAGAAACTGGGAGGAGTCGTTAATGGTAGGCGACAAATAGGAAAATAAAGAAAACCGAATAGAAAATTAAGAGGGAAATGGTTATAAAGTGTAGTAAGGCTATTTTGTTGAAGTTCTAGAAGGGAAGGCTGCCTGCCTGCTGAAAAGACATTTTCTACAGGTATTCGTACAGTAAACAAAAGTGTGTCTGATTATTAAATCAAACGAGATTATTTAGTTGAAAAAAATTACTTAAAAAAAAAAAAAGAGGAAAAGAATTAGAGGGGTTCTGAAATGTTGTAAAAATATTTTCCAAATAAGTTTCTGTTTAAGTTATTCCCAAGAAGTTCTTTAAAGAAGTGGCTTGGGAATGTTATTCTTTTTTCATTTAAAGTGGGGTCGTTTGATACGCGGACTAAATTATCTCGAGTTTATAATTTTGGGATTATAATCCGTAGACTAATTTATCCCACTTGGGATGTGAGATAAAATAATATCAAGTTTGATGAGATAAAGTGCGATAAGATGAGATATCCAGTATTAAATCTAGGACTAAGTTATACTATATTATGTTAACGGTATATTAGTATCCCTGAATAAATTATACGATCAACCAAACATGATATAAATTTTGATATCATACTTTATCCATCATTGATCCTCAAAAGAAATCCTATTATAACTATCCAAACAACTTTTTTATCGCACACACTTTTTTTTTTCTCTATTTTTTTTGTTTCAAGTTTACTTTTTCTAAAAGTTGGCCAGTAAAATATTGTTGAGCAAAGTTATTAAAAAAAAAAAAAAAAAAAGATATGAGTAATATTTTCTGATTTCGCGGCTTACGCTAGGAAGGAAACAAGTGGATGGGACTAAATGGTGGATCCATATTCATGATTATTATTTATTACTAGTATAATTTTTTTATATCCAGAATAATAGAATTATTTTAATCTATGAAGTACTCTATATAAAGGAAAGATGTCACATTTTTTTCCAACTAAGATAGATGTTAATTATACACATTTTTCTCGTCTGATTTTGGTTTTGGAAGTTGAGATTGCCTTGTTGATTTTTAATCTTTAAAAAGTTTTAGGTTTATTATATGATGTCCTACTTGAAATCTTGAAAATATTGGTATGATTAAAGTTTATATAATTTCTTGTGCTATTATAATGTGATATTTTACATTTTTGCGATTGAAGAAGTTGTACTGGTGGATACACATTTTCAGTAAGCAAAGAGAGAAGTTTTAAAATATAATTGACTTGCGAATGAAAATTATGTCCAAGATATTTTATTGTGACGAATTTTGAAATAGATGATAATTTGTGATAGAATAAGAATTTATCATAGCCCAAGTATAAATTGTTAAATTCATAAATATAGCTGGCAAATGCATAATTTCAAATTCTAGATATCATATATTCTTAATTATATCAATAACATTCAACTTTACCAATCAACGGAGATACAGTAAATCCAATGTGTGAAATGGCAAGTATAGTAAGAGCATTAACCAGCAACTAATAGTAATGGCTTATTAAGAAAGAATTTAAAAGAACTGCTTCATAAGAATTTGTTATTAGTGGATTTATTTATATCATATTACGTCTATTTGGTTTAAATCTAAGATTATATTTTTCTAAGGTTTTGTTGAGTTTTTAACGAAACTTTAGAGACAAAATTTACTAGATAAACTTTCATTTTAAGAAAAAACCCTTGTCCCAACGCTTCTTAAAACAAAATTTGACACAAAAAATATGCCTATAAGGGAATTTGAAACAAATTTTACTGTCCTAAATATACAAAAACTTTCTAGAGATGGATAAGTTAATTTATGTCAAGAGAGATATGGGGAAATACACTACTTAGAAAAAATCAGGTTTTAGCGGCAGACAAATTCTGTACCTAAACAGAAAAATCCGTAGCTAATCTCATTTAGCAACGAATTATCAATGAATTATCAAGAAATTCTGCTAGCTACGAATGTTTTAACGACAGATTAACGACGACGTTCGTAATTAATTTCAGTTTTTTTGGGTAGTGATAGTAACTGTAGTTAGTTGAAGAATTTGACATAAATAATACGCCTATATATTAATGTGGTTCTAATGCTATCCTGAGCCGAGTGTTTATTGGAAACAACCTCTTTATCATAGGCGGATGTAGAGTATATCCGTCGGGTTCATCTGAACTCAGTACTTTCGTCGCTGAGCGTAAATTTATGTGTAAAAAATTCATTAAAATTGCAACAAATGATAGGTCTGAACCCATAACTTTAAAAATATAATAGGTTTAATGCTAAAAACTTTAAAAATTGAACCCGCAAAATCTAAATTCCGGATCCGCCTATACTCTCTATCCTCACAAGGTAGGGGTAAGGTTTATATACACATTATTCTTCTCAGACCCCACGGTGTGAGATAATATTGAGTATGTTTTTGTTGTATATTAATGGCTACTTCTACTTATAATCTATGTCACTTTCATGCGTTAATGGCATTAGTTAAATGCTTCAACCCTCTTAAGTTTTCTTGTGCTTTTATTTGCCTTTATCGTTCCTCCTTTTTGAGCGTCTTTAAAATTAGATTGAGTAGTAGGTTTTGGTAGCCAAACTATTTGGTCCCTTAAAGTTAAAGAGCATTAATTAACGTAACTTTTTGTCAATTTGTTTCGGGTAATATTTTCCTTTATTTTTTTTCATTATACTTATCAAGAAAAATATAGTTATATTTTGTAGCTAAGCTCTTAACTACTTATTTGAACTTGTTTGTCCGTAAGGAAAATAAATAAATAAATACAGTACGATGCATGGAGCATCTTATTTTTACACAGGGTTTGAGAAAGGACACTTCAGAAAAACGTAATATAGGCAGTCTACTCTGATGCAAACGCTTCTATAATTTGAACCTATGACCTAAAAATTAGAAGTCACGTTAAGACAACTTTATCGTTGCTCCAAGGTTCCTAGTTTTCAACGAAAACAAAAGCAAAACAATGCCTACAGATTATGATGGCTACAAATGCAATGTCTGACAAAAGTTATTTAGATAGACTTGTTTTTGTATCAAAATACAACTTACTAAAGTAACAAAGATGATATCACCTAGCAAGTGGAGACAACATGAAAAAAGAAAAGAAAACGAAGAACAGAAAGAAAGTGATTTTCTGAAATCAGAATTCAGAACATTGAATACAAAAACCAATTTTTTTTTTTTTAAATTTTGAAGAATTACATATGTGCCACGTATGCCTTAATTTATTCGTATTTAGCTATCGAACTATATACTCATATTTTTCTAGATGATGAACCTAATCAACTAGTTCGTTATAGATAGAAGAGAAATACGATTAACACGTTATGAAAGTCGCTGTAATGGCAACTTTCATTTATTTCAATATAACAAAAAATCAATGAATTCTAGATGTCTCTGAATCGTCTTCTCCGTGAATCTAACGCCAAAGAATTCAAAGTAAAGTACTTGGGCGTGAGAATGGGTTGCGCACGAGTCAGGATGTGAAACAGCCTAACAAGAGGTTATTGGACTCAGAGGCGGATTCAGGATTCGAGGTTTATGGGTTCCTACTTCCTACCGTAACTTCAAATTAATATTCAATAATAATTAGGTTCACAATTAAATATTTATAAATATTTAGTGAATTTCTTAACATAAATACAGAGTCTACGCAAAAACTACTGGGTTCCCAGAAACCCGTAATCAATGCTCTAGGTCCACCCCTGATTGGACTACAACTGAGACCCATGTTAGAGGCATATGTGTGAAGGAATTACTGGACAATAGAAGGAATATAGTTACTGTAATTACAAGTTCGTGCAAGTATATGGCTATGCAACTGAGACCCTCGTTTGTTTCTGTCTTCCCATCTCCCTCCTTTCTTTCGGTCACTCTTCTCGGTCAAGCCAAAAAGATTGCCGATCCTCAGTTACTATTACTCTTCAGTGTAATTCCTTTTTGTATTTGGTTGTGGAGATTGGAACCATTACAGTTGATGTTGTCATATTTGACCTAGAAATTGATGAACTTACATCCTAATTACGACTAAACCTGTTTGCGGGTGCATGTTTAGTTTATCTTAAGTTACTCGGTGCATTAGCATATTAAATGACGGTGATTAGGGGTGATAATTTCAGTCCAAACCTATTTAACCCGTCCTATCATTAACCTGCCCATTTGTTGAAGTTAAATTCATTTTGACTCAATCCATCTAAAGTTAGATTAATTTTTTAGTCCAAATTAATCTGTGAGTAATTTTGCTAAAATATTTTTAAAATAATTATTTTTTGTTTGATATGTTATATATGACCATAACAAAAGAAAAAAGAATCTTATTTGATAATGAAACAATTCATAAGAAAATAACACACATTAATTTAAGTTTGATAAGAGTTGTGCGAATTGAACTATGATCCAAATTTTAGTATATCTTAACTTAGTTCATCTCAAGCCGATTAACTTTTGGTCGGGGCAAATACCCACTCATTCATTGGCTCAATCCATTTTGACCCGCTCAAAATCAACGAAAATCGTCACCGTTATATTCAAGTTTTGAATCGTGATCACATAGACAATGATTAACTGATGATAGTCCTACTTTAATAATAAATAGAATATTTTATTATTCAAAGACGTTGAATAATTTCAGCTCAACGTGACAAAAATGAGTAATATCTCAAGTCGTCTTTAGACACGAAGAATCTTCTTCTAGACTACTATATATACATATTTTATGGTAGACTTAGTCCTCCAATCGGCCAATCACCTAATTCTATTTTCTTCCTTTTTTCGCCTCCTATTTCTTAGGGGAATTGACGTGTTGACAGTTGAATTCGAAAAGATAGAATAACAATTCACTTTTGTAAAGCTGGAAGCCTGGAATTGCTATTATTCAATAGCCTCGTGCAATGTTTTCTAAATTGAAACTCTCTTTGGTTGTGTATTGTTTACCTCGAAAATTGGTATTAATAATTATATTTGATTTGTAATTTTAAAAATATGTGATATATTTCAATACTAATAAACAAATAAAAAATACTAGGTGTAAATAGGAGAAATATGATAGCCAAATCGAAGTTGTCAAAGGAACAGGGGGCCTCGAACTCAATTGTCTCGGGGTCTCGAGGTCAGTATGTAGTAATGAAGTATGAAAAATAAATGAAGAACAAAAAAGTTGAAGGATAATCTTGAGCACAGTATACGAAAAAAGCAGAGTAGAATATTCTATAGCAGTGAATTGATCTCCCCTTACAAAATGACAAAATGATTTGGGTCCCTTTTATAGGAAGGGAAAACCCTAATATGGTACATTTCTAATTATGACAAAGAATACTATTGGTGCAGCTATATAACGGCCTAGTACAGATTTGTACTATCTCTTATAAATCTTATTTGTCCTGACCACGTGTCATTGGGAATTTCCCGCTTTTTCTTGACTGTCATCGATTTTGTACTGTCTCGAGGTAGGTCATGTCGGGCCTTCGATGTGCTCTCTCGAGGTATGTACTCTGAGGTCGGACTCGAACCCTGCTTCAAGCCTTACGAGCTCGGACTCGGGATAACAAAGACCTCGAAATCGGACTCCTCTCTGGAATGATTTCAAGTGATTTGGAGCTTTGGTTTATATAATATATGATTGGAAAGTTAACTCAAAGGGCTACAAATCATGTTTTATGTTTTCCCAAATTCCAAACGTAACAGGGTGAAAAACGCGCGAACCTGACGCGGACTGAAACAGAATGTTGGTAAATGATCGCGCCCGGACCGCGGTTGACCGCGGTCGTCCAGACCTGGAAAATCATCCTTTTTCGCATAGAAGAAGGTATAATTGTTTGGGACCGACCCTACTTGGTATATATACATGGAAAAACGGTATTTTGAGGAGATTTGGACAGATTTGAAATAAAGATTCGACCTAAGGAGGTAGATACACAATAGGAGCAAGGCGGGAAATTCTTCTACGAGTTTTTCCTTCCTCTTCTTATTTTTCATTGTTGGTTATGACTTTTAGTATTGTATTTTTACATCCTATTATGAATAGCTAATTTGTTATCTAGGGTTTTGATGGAACTTTAGGATAAATTCGTGTTATGTTTTTATATAATTGAGTCGTTGGATTTCTCTACTTGTTCAATTACGTGTTTATTGTTGTTGATTGAATGGTCATCGATTGACTATGCCTATTTATTATGTATTGCTTGAGAAATGATACATATTTAGGTGGTTGTTGAACAATGTCACTCCTAACGTATGTGAGAAATCGATACAGCAGGTTTAAAGGTAGGTTTAGAAAGAACAAAGCCTTGACGTGGTCAATGAACGGTTAGATAAAGCCAACTAGCGTAGTTCGAGAGAATATGTCTAGTAAATTATTGTAGTTGCTCAAGAGAGAATTACGGCACCTAAAGTGCTCACGAGCAGTATAGAATACATAGGCGAAATTATAGAAAATATAGCGGGAAGGATTCCGACAGTCGGGGAAATCATAACTCTAGACCTCCTAAATTTAATCTCCAACCCTTAGCATCTTTAGTTGTTAATTTACTGTTTTAGTTTCTTCGTTAATTAGTTAGAAATAAATATTATAATCTCAATAATTAGGAAATTTTTTGGACTTGCATTTCTTAGCAATATTGAAAAATTATAGCGAAATTTTAGTTCTCTGTGGGATCAACTCCGGACTTATAGACCGAATTATATTTGCAGCGATCGCTTATCCTTTTTAGGACTAGAGTTGGGCGTGATCAAATTTTGGTGTTGTTGTCGTGGAACCAATGGTGTAGCTGTAGGTGTACATATTGATAGGTTTCAAGTTTGAACTTTTTCTTTAGTATTTGATTTTTATTTTCTTTATTTTAGTTTTATTTGTTAATTTGAAAAAAAATATGGCATCATGGAATTATGAGAGTTTTGATGTTGGTAATTCTACTGTTGATCCTCCTTATGCTTATTTTGGAAGAAACCACCCATGGAAAAAATATCAAAATACTTCCGAGAACGAGTTATGTGCAGCAACTCAATCTTATGTGTGAAATGTATGTGATATGTGTGGTGGTCAAGATGGTCACTTTCATGGTTGTGCTTGTATTTCTTATCTTCCCCCCACCCCTTACTTTGATGGTTCTTCTTTTTCTTGTGAAGTTAATAGGAACAAAGAACTCAGGGATGATGACCTGAAAGAGATCAAGGATATGCTAAGGGGCCTTGTGGAACGATAATGAGAAACAACTGCACATACAAAAACAAGATGCTACTATTCGCAACCTGGAGGCACAAATGCGTCAAATAGTTGAAGCATTTAATGCTCAACCAGCTGATATTGTGGATAGTAGCCAAAAGAAGCTTGTATTAGACGCAAAACTTGAGGTGCTAAGGGAGGAGGTCAGAGTAGAACTCCAACAATCAATCGAACTAGATTTTGAGGATGTCGATGTTGTAGAAGAGATTGGAGTCAACCAAGGACATTGATGATACATATTTAGCTGACTCTAATGTCATGGGTGTTGAGGAAGTAGACAGTCCCGATGTTCATGTAGTAGAGCGCATTGGTCCATACTCCAAGCACTTTTCCACATTGTGTTTGGATGATTATATAAAAATAGAGTCATCAGAGCCGATTGAGGAGTCAAGGAATGAGAAACAAGGTGCCTACATTCTGGATTCTTCTTGTCAGAATTACACACCTCATCTAAAGGGCAAGAAGTGCAGAATATTATATAGTTTCATTGGGCCAGTTAGATTCGTTCCACCACCCCAGGAGCATAATCATAAGCTTGAATCAAAACTTGGGGTTGAATTCATAAGCTCAAGGTGGAGGCAAAAAGTGATTCACGTCGTTCCGCGACATTAAATCAAGCGCTTGTTGGGAGGCAACCCAGCTTTACTGCTTTATTTTATTTTATTTTTTGTTTTTTTTCTAATTTTATAATTTTTGTAGTGTCGATTTTTTATTTTATAGGAGCATGGAACGCAAATCCATAGGAAGGATGCAACAACAAACCAGATAGTTGGAACTAAGTATGAGGTACCCGCACGACGGACCAGGCCTGGGAGAAGTCTGAGTACCCCATGAGATGCTAGTGCTTCGGCCTTTGGCCTACCAGGGAGTTTCTTTTACCCTCTTGTGTGTATGAGTGTGCATTGGGGGCAATGCACAATTTTAAGTGTGGGTGAGGAGATTGTCTGCGTGACTTTCCATGCTAATTTAGTTGTGTTTGTTTAATTGAATAATTTTTTTTTACAAAAATAGAAAAGATTGGACTTTTCCCAATGATGGATCTATTAGACAATTTTCTTGAAGGATTTAAGTCTAAAGGAAAAAAAACAAAATGATTTTCTTTTGTTAGGTAGTGTAGCAATTCCCCCTTGATTTTTCTTTGTGTCGCGGTTCTTTTCCAAGGGTTTTATTTGAATCAGGTGTAGTTAGTTTTATTTATTTTTTTAGAAAGAGGAGGCATTGTGTTGTGTTTTGAATTGAAGCAATATCTCTTGACTTTGTTATGCCTTGAGAATAGTGAGTACTTTGGTTGTGACGCTTAGGCTCAGTTTTTTACTCTTGTATAAGTACCTTAAATTGTATGATTTTAAATTTGCTTAACTGCTCTGACTAGAGTGTCATGATGAATCCAATCCTGGGTGAGTTAAGTGTCATGTGTGTGTGAGATTTATGTGTTATTCTGTGCATTGCATTTGATTCCTAGAACTTGCCCTGTGTGCTTGCAAAGCGAAATAGTAGTTTTGTTCAGCCTTGGAAGTGATATAGGTGTTTCTTTGTTGAGCCAGATATGTATATTTTACCCGCCTAATTGTTATGTATCGTAGTTAACTCCTTTGAGCCTGTAATCATGTTTCTTTGGCAACCACATTACAAGCCTTACCCATTTTGTTTGAATTAACCATATATTTGAACCTTCTAACCTCTCATGAGCACTTGAAGTGTTATGAACTGTGTAAAAGTTAAAGTGTGGGGTGGTTGATTTGGCTTTTGAGTGGAAGTAATGAAATAAGGAGAAAGGTGCATTGTTTTGAAAAAGTAAGAGCCGCTTAAATAAAAAATAAAAAAAAATAAAAAAAAGTTGTATTGTTGTGAAAAAAAATATTCCTTGATAAGTGGTGACTCTTGATTTATTTGTGCTTAAAGAAGCATGGGGTAGTATACATTGATGTGAAGGCAGAATTTGGTTTGACATTAGTATGAGGTTTGAATGTTAAAGTATATGTATTAAAGTGCTTAGGGAGGTGTAGTCACTCTTATATCTAAATGTATCTTACCCGTCCCGCAGCCTACATTACAACCAAATAAAGTCCTACTTGATCCTAGACTGAATGAGCTCAATTAGTAGAGTAGTACACTACAGGCAAGCCTATGGTGCATCTTTTTTGGCATATGAATGTTATTTCTGAGAGTGAGTGAATTCTTTCTATCTTAAGTTCCTAAGTGTTCTTAAATTTTGTTGTGTGTAACTACTCTCTTTTGTTGTGTGAGGGAACTTGATTCATGAAAGAAAGATAATGTAGTGACCTCTATGTTAAAGTAAGTGGGTGAGTTGTGAATAATGTGTGGTACTTGTGAGTCAAATCTTGAGGTGAAGATGTTACGCTTTTGTGCTTAGTCTATTTTAAATATTCTTGGTGTGATGAGTTAGGAGAATTGCTTAAAAAGTTCGTGTCTATATAAAGTGTAGTTTGATTGATCAAGGACGAGCAATGGTCTAAGCGTGGGGTGTTGATGATAGGCTATAATTACGTATTTTAGTCGCTTATTACACTCAAATTTACTGCATTTTAATTGAGTTTGAGCTTTAATCGCTAGTGTTTTGCACTAATTGTGTGTTTTGTGCCTTGTAGGAGTGATTCCGATCTATGTAGATGTTATGGAATGAATTCAAGTGATTTAGAGATTTGAAGTCTGAGTTAAAGCCCAAGTAATTAAGTTGAGATCGTGTTCAGGGGTCAAATTTGATAGTTAAGAACAAACGAAGACTCGAGTAGGCATATTGCGCACTGTTTAGTAAAATAGACATAACTTTTTCTCCAAACTCCATTTGGTCTATATAATATATGGTTGGAAAGTTAACTCAAAGTGATACAAATTTCATGTTTTACGTTTTCCCAAATTCCAAACGTAACAGGGTGAAAAATGCGGTTGAAACGACGACCGCGAACCTGACGAGGACTGAGACAGAATGTTGGTAAATGACCGCGCTCGGACCGCGGTTGACCGCAACCACGGTCATCTAGACCTGGAAATCATACTTTTTCACATAGGATAAGGTATAATTGTTTGGGCCCGACCCTACTTGGTATATATACATGAAAAATGATATTTTGAGGATATTTGGACAGATTTGAGACAGAGATTCGACCTAAGGAGGCAGATACACAATAGAAGCAAGGCGGTGAATTTTTCTACGAGTTTTTCCTTCCTCTTCTTATTTTTCATTGTTGGTTATAACTTTTAGTATTGTATTTTTACATACTATTATGAATAGCTAATTTGTTATCTAGGGTTTTGATGGAACTTTTTGTAGGATAAATTCGTGTTATGTTTTTATATAATTGAGTCGTTGGATTTCTCTACTTGTTCAACTACGTGTTTATTGTTGTTGATTGAATGGACATCAATTGACTATGCCTATTTATTATGTGTTGCTTGAGAAATGATACATGTTTAGGTGGTTGTTGAACAACGTCACTCCTAACATATGTGAGAAATCAATACAGCAGGTTTAAAGGTAGGTTTATAAAGAACAAAGCCTTGACGTGGTCATAATGAACGGTTAGATAAAGCCAACTAGCATAGTTCGAGAGAATGTGTCTAGTAAATTGTTGTAGTTGCTCAAGAGAGAATTATGGCACCTAAAGTGCTCACGGCCAGTAGAGAATACATAGGCGAAATTATAGAAAACATAGCGGGAAGGATTTCGACAGTTGGGAAAATCATAACTCTAGACCTCCTAAATTTGATCTCCAACCCTTAGCATCTTTAGTTGTTAATTTACTAGTTTAGTTTCTTAGTTAATTAGTTAGAAATAAATATTATAATCTCAATAATTAGGAAATTGTTTGGACTTGCGTTTCTTAGCAATATTGAACAATTATAGCGAAATTTTAGTTCTCTGTGGAATTCGACTCCGGACTTATATACCGGATTATATTTGCAGTGACCACTTATCCTTTTTAGGGCTGAAGTTGGGCGTGATCAGCTTCCTTTCTGCATTTCTTTGTTCCTTTACTAGTAGCCTACTTGGATAAACTGAGCCCGAGAGGGCTCCCAACTTGTCGTCCTCGACCATAATTTTCGACGGGTACCTGTTGTGCACATCCGCCCAAGTTACGGCGGGATACTCGATCAAGTTCTGCTTCAGCTGCCTCGAAGCTATTGAACTTCGTTCATTCAGTCCCTGTGTGAAGGCCTGTACAGCCCAATCATTGTAGACGGGTGGTAGCTCCATTCGCTCCATCTGGAAACGGGATATGAACTCCCTCAGCATCTTGTTCTCTATTTGTTTGATTTTAAAAACATCGAACTTCCTTGTAGCGACTTTTATGGCACCAGCATGTGCCTTTACAAATGAGTCTGCCAACATGGCAAACGACTCTATTGAGTTCGGGGGGAGGTTATGATACCACATCATGGCCCCCTTGGACAAGGTTTCTCCAAATTTCTTCAATAGGACAAACTCAATCTCGTCGTCCTTTAAATCATTTAATTTTATACCATAAGTATATGTGGTGATATGCTCGTTGGGATCTGTGGTCCCGTTATATTTTAGGATGTCGGGCATCCTGAACTTCTTCGGAATGGCCTTCGAGGCCGCACTCGGTGGGAATGATTTCTACACAAACTTCTTCGAATCTAGTCCCTTCAGGACCGAATGCGCTCCCGGGATCTGGTCGACCCTCGAGTTAGGTTTCCACTTTCTTATCGTTGTCCTCTATCTTCTTTTCTCCTGACTCGGTCCTCTTGGTGAGTTCCTCTAGCATTTTCATAATGGTGGAGTCAGCTCCCGTGCCGTTGTTACTTGATTTTTCTGGGGTTGGCTCAACTTGAGGAGCCGTTTATGGTCCTGCTCCGCTCGGACTCTTTTGCTGACTCTGTAACTGAGCGATAGCCACTTGTTGTGCTTGCAACATCTCGAAAATTACTTGTAGACTAACTTCTCTTTCTTCTCGAGCATGTGTCCCTTGTGCGTCAAGTTGGTCTCATCCGCGTACACTTCCTTCAACATCAGTACCCAAATCGACGTGCAAAGCAATGTGTGAACCTACGTCGACAGGGTTTGGTGTTGGTGCTACCCCAGGTTTTAGTGGTGGCACGCCTGCCCTTGGAGTTGTTGCACTATTTTCTCCATGTAAACCGAGACCGTCATTTCCAGGTGCATTTGCTGAGTTAGACATATTTTATCCTACAATCAAAGAATCTTTGGACAAGAAAAAGTGTGAAGAATAACGTTTGTTATCAGAAAACTAGCACCAAAATAACCACTATTATCTTTAGTCCCACGGTGGGCGCCAAACTATTTACCTCGAAAATTGGTATTAACAATTATACTTGATTTGTAGTTCTAAAAATATGTGATATATTTCAATACTAGTAAACAAGCAAGAAATACTATGTGTAAATAGGAGAAATATGATAGCCAAACCGAAGTTGTCAAAGGAACGGGGAGCCTTGAGCTCGGGGTCTCGAGGTCAGTACGTAGTAATGAAGTATGAACAATAAATGAAGAACAATAAAGTTGATGGATAATCTTGAGCACAGTATACGAAAAAAGCAGAGTAGAATGTTCTATAGCAATGAATTGATCTCCCCTTACAAAATAATTGGGGTCCCCTTTATATAGGAGGGGAAAACCCTAATATGGTACATTTCTAATTATGGCAAAGAATACTATTGGTACAGCTGTATAACGGCCTACTACGGATTTGTACTATCTCTTACAAATCTTATTTGTCCTGACCACGTGTCTTTAGGAATTTCCCATTTTTTGTTGACTGTCATCGATTTTGTACTGCCTCGAGGCACGTCATGTCGGGCTTTCGATGTGCTCTCTCGAGGTATGTACTCTGAGGTTGGACTCGAACCCTGCTTCAAGCCTTCTGAGCTCGGGCTCGGAATAATAGAGACCTCGAAATTGGACTCCTCCGATTTCGGCTGTATACATGTATTTTCTTCATAATAATAATATTTTTTTAAAAAGAATAAATAAATATTCTTCATCATGTACATTTATATTTTCCCTTCACATTGACATGCCATAGTATACTTTGGCCCCACTCAAAGGGGAATTGAAGACATTAATTGCGTAAAATGGATGTGATTAGCATGAATCATGATGATCTGAAGGGGCAAGAAAAGGAGAATGCTAAGATGCGTCCAGATAAGAAAGAACCAAGACAAATTTATTTTCATAGTATAGTCCTCAAGATTTTTACTCATTACAGGAAAAGTCTCCCTTAATACGCAAAATTACAGACAGCTCCTTCTATAAAGATTTTAAGTTAACCAAAAGCCCTTCATCGAATTAGCTCCGACAATTGCAGCGACTCCCTAGACTTTCATTTTGTACACTTGAAAATTGCTAGGTATAAATATAGTAGTATAACGGAGCAAAATCATCTAATTCTTCTTTCCTGATATTATCATACTGAAGTGTATTTAGATTTAACTGTTAAATCTAAAATGTTAGCAACCCTTGAAAATCAAAACTCCAATCCGCGCCAAGACATTTAGACAAATTAGGGGTTGTTTGATTTGAAGATAAGTTATGATAGTGATTAGTTATTCTAGTATTATTCCTTATTGATTGTTTGGTATACTGTATTAATCCTGGGATTATTAATTTTACTGCTTATCCTCGGATAACTTATCCTGTGGCAGGTGTAAGTTATCTTGATACTATTTTTAATCCAACCATAACTTATCTCAAGTTTAGTAACCAAACAAGGGATAAGGTGGTAATAAATTTTTATTCCAAGATGATTTTTGCTTATCCATCATTACCAAACGACCCCTTATAATATAAACATAACTGATATAAAGCTACCAAAAACATATACAATAAACAGTGATATGAGAGGTTGAGATACAGGCTGTTTTGTCTAATCAGTGATTTATCCCTCCACCCTGAGGTCATTCACTCTCAGAGTGACTACCATTTTCTTGCAACTCACTAGCTGCTTCAGTAAATTCAGCAATATTATTTTCATCATCATTGTCGCTGTCATTTAATTTTTTTTCGATGGTTGTATCTATAGCATCATATATTTCTTCAGCAGCTTCAATTTCTTCCCCTGTTTCCTTAAGTACCACTCGGGGAAATCTCAGGGGTTTCTCAGGCCAATCTTTAAGCAAAGAATTCATGGTCATAAACCTAAAGACCTGCAATAGGTGGCGTTTATCTCTCCGAATATCTGAACTCAATAGTTTCTGCAGTAGTGTTGGTTCTCTTGCGGTTTCTGTAACCTGACCTGCAGTAGAGCCGTTTTGATCACGAGTATTTGATGAATCAGAGTTTCCAAATCTTCGTTTCTTGGAGAAGCGGTCATTTCGATTGAATCTTTCCCTTTTATTGAACTTTTTTTGGAACCTCTCTTTTCTACTCAGTGGTCTTTTTTGCTCCCTTCCATCCCCTTGTTTCTCAGAATCCGATAGATAGGACGATGGTATTTCTGCAACTTCACAGCCTAACTCTGCCTGCTTGGCTAGAATTTCCTTAAGTTGCTGCAAGAAGTTAAAAATAATTAAGTAACATGAATAGCAAGAGATTACCACATACACACAGATATACATGTATACAGGTATTTATTGTAAAACAAATTTACAAGATTCATGTCTTCAGCAACTTCGGATGACATCGGATACTAAAGAAAAGAGGAGTATCAACATACCTGACGGCGCAACTTGGCAGCACATGAACTATCATCGGACTCTGCCGTTTTCTCTGTCAGCTTCTGCAGCAAAGCATATGTATTCTTAAGATGTGCCACGTTTCAATATGACCAAGTACAGACATTATCTCAAGTACAGGTAACCAACCTTCTCAAGGTTTGATTTTGAGGGGTAATTCTTACGGCGTTCTTCCCGCCACCGTCGGATTTCTTGCGCCGAATAAGTCACCAAGAGAGACCTTTGCATCAAAGAGTAATATCCAAAGAAAAAAAATTAAAAAAATCAACAAAAAATGAAAATAAAAATAAAGTACAAGGAAACAGATGAAACTTAAATGGACCCAAAAGAACGACAATATCTAAAGATAAACCCCTGAAAGAACGACAAATATAAATAGAAGTTGATTAAACTGTTTTTTTTTCAAGAACAAAATTCCATCAAAAATAGAAATTGTCAAGGAAGCATGGATGCTATGCGAGCCTTCAGCCTTTCTTTTGATAAAGATAGTGTATGGACCAACTTGCGTGCACCTCGACATTCCACCGGTACCTACTACCTTTCACCAGCACAGGTACCAGGTACATGTGAGCATTCAGTTTTACGAGGGCTTTCTCTTCTCCCATGTGACATGCAGAAAAACCAATTTGATTGTTGAAGGGCATTTGATATAATTGAATCATGAGTTGTTAAGAAAATAGATCACCTTTGACTTTATTGCTATGCAATCTAAAGAAAATCCTATTATCCACATCAAACATTTGCAGTTTTTGCCGATCAACTGCTTGAAAGCAAACTAATGGTGCCCAATGTCTCAAAAAAGGAAAAACCTAATCACCACGAACAGACAAGAAAACCGAAAAAGAAAAAGAAAAAGAAAAAGCCTTTGCACAACAAGATTCTCAAAACCGGCCAAATGAATGTTAATAAGAGTTTTCTTTTTTCTGCACAAGATGCAATATAAGATTGCACTAAAGCAGAAAAGTACCTCTTTTTCTCCATCTCAGGTTTCACTGAATTAGCAAGATTACTTTTTTTCTCCCCGTTTCTGTGATGACCTGAGAAGAAGGTGAGAAAGAAAGTAGGTACTACAAATAACTCAAGAGCAATGTCATGCAAATATATACATAGAACTGATGTCCGTTGCAAGCAGCTTAACAGAACATGTTAGAATTGATATCTGGAGCTTGTATTTACCATTTAAAACCAAAATATCAGGCTCGTGCGTGCAGAGAAATCAAATAATAGGACATGTTGGAATTGGCAAATCATATAGATGTGTAAGAAGTAAAATGAGCAAAACACAAAAGAACTCACCTTTTTCTAGGCTTTTTCTATTAGTTGAGAACTTCCCTTTACCAAACGGGGACTTCATAGATCTGCAGAAAATGGAGATCAGGAAAGGAATAAAATGGATAAAGGCTACAAGTAGAAAGAACAGACATAAATGGACCATAAGGGCCGAACATACTTTGCGCCATGCTGTTGATTCTTTGAGAAGTTACTATTGTAAGAATTTTTCTGGTTGCCTTTGTTAAGCCCACCAACACATCCAGGGTTTACCTGCAAAATAGTTATAGAACTCAGTGTCATCGGAAGAAACATCAAATGCAAATAGCCAAATGGCTCTCGATTCTCCCGGAGCAAAAACAACTCTGTCCAAAACCAATCTCATGTTGTTAAACATATTTTTGGGAGATAATGATGGTGTCTGAATCAGCTTATGCGCCATCTCATGTTGTCAAACTTTTATGCATAGATCAAGAAGACTCGTATGTCCATTTATTTATTTATCATCTATTTATTTACTTCTTCATTCATTCATCCATTTGTTTAATTTTATTTTTAATTTTATTTTATGCAAAATCACATCATTGTGATCCTAGATGCACCGAGACTTGCCTATGACTGTGATTGATAGAATATGAATGTCTAACAGAAGATAACCAAAGAAACTATTTAATAAAAATGCTTGAACACTTTCGAACAAACAACACAGCTGAAGTACAGCAAAAGAGACATGCAGGAACCAGGTGAATTCACCTGTGCATTAGCAGAAGCAGGAGCATTGAAGTTCTGAGTTGGTGGCTGCTGAACAATGCCAAAAGGATTCATCCGAGGCAACTGACCAAGCAATTGCTGAGTCGCATTAGGCATCTGCTCATAACCATTCATAGACTGCTGGACAGCTCCATTGGCATTCAAAAGACCCAATTGTGCATTCATAGCAAAGTTGGAAATTTGAGGCCCCATATCCTGACACACCTAGTTTGAACAATACATAGAGACAGGCTTTAGCAAACTTTGCTGACCAGAACAAGCATCATTGTATGAGCACAAGCAGGAATAGTTGTCCTCTGTAAAGCAGCTAAGCTCCATTTACATAAACAAACAATAATTACGTTCTGTAGAACATGTTAGAAGAGAGTTACCAATGACCGAGCTACAATAATTATGTTCTGTAGAATATGTTCGTCATACAGCAACGCTACAACTTAAGGCAGCATCCTTCACTAGTATAGAGTAAGATGACATTTTTGATAGTCATCCAGTTTACATCTTTGCCCAACATGCTACTAACTTATGAGGCTCATCATTATCTATCTATTCTTCAACATTTGATTCTTATGAGGAAGGCAGTGTAAATATATAGGATTTTCCAGTAGTACATACTGCAGTCGATAGAATAAAGAATCTAAGAGAAGGTGACCAGGAACTATTTAGTGAAAATTAGACCACCTCAAACACGCTACCAAGTGAATTCACCTGTGTATTAGCAGAAGCAGGTGTATTGAAGTTCTGAGCTTGTGGCTGCTGAACAAAGCCAAAAGGATTCATCAGAGGCAATTGACCTTGCAGTTGCTGAGTCGCATTAGGCATTTGCTTAGGAAAACCATTTTTAGACTGCTGGACAACTCCATTGGCATTCGCAGGACCCATATGCGCATTCATAAGAAAGTTGGAACTTTGAGGCCTCATACCCTGAGAAATCTGGTTTGAACAATAAGCAGAAACATACCTTAGTAATCTTTGTTAGGCTAAAACAAGCATCACATATGAGCACATCCAGAACAGGAATAGTGTTCCTTATAATGCAGCTTACTCCAATTCATTAACAATAATTATGTTCTGAAAGATGATGCAATCCTTTACCAGTACAGAGTAAGGCCAAACAAGTCTTAGTCCTCCATTTAACAGCTTTCCCTAGCATACTACTAGCTAAGGAGGCCCATCACAATCTATCTATGCTTCATCATCTTAAGGCAATAACAGCCCACATATGGGATTTACCAGTAATATATACTGCACTCAATATATTAAGACGGACTAAGAGAAGACAATCAAAAACACAATCTAGTAAAAGATTAAACCACCAAGTGAATTCACCTGCGAATTAGCAGAAGCAGGAATATTGAAGTTCTGAGTTTGTGGGTGCTGAACGGCGCCAAAAGAGTTCATCAGCGGTGACTGCCCTTGCAATTGCCGAGTCGCATTAGCCATTTGCTTAGACAAATTTCCATTCATGGACTGCTGGACAGTTCCACTGGCATTCATAAGACCCAAATGCCCGTTCATAGCAAAGTTAGGATTTTGAAGTCCCATACCCTGAGACACCTGATTTAGATACAAGGGAACATTCCCAGGAACAACCTGACCAAACCCTGGCATTTGCATAGCCATTTGTAATTGCAGAAGCTGGTTCAAATTTTGCATTGCAACATTTTGGTTCACGAATTGAGGTGGGTTTGCAACATTTTGGGCCAAGAATTGACCTTTTTGTTGTTGAGAATTAGCATTGTTTATCTGGTTCATTTGGAATGCGAAAAGCTGCTGAGGGGAAAATTGGGTATTTGAGTTGATGTTTGGAATTGCCATCTGAGGCTGAATTTGCATAGGGTTTTGCATAAAGGTTCCTGGGTTACCCATAATCTGATGAAATTTAATCAAGAAACCCAAATCAAACAAACAAACAAAAAAACAAGATTAAATTAAAGATATAAGAAAATTAAATGGATGAGAACCTGCTGGGGAGCTGAAGGAGCAACTCCATTGGTCTGTAACTGAGAAGGGCGCTGAGGCCGTGGATTTTGAGCAGGGAACATGGTTCGTTGAAAAGCAAAAATTATTGTGTATGCATGTATAACTGTAACACAGCGAGGGAGACAGGGTTTTAGGACAGTTTTCTAGGGTTTTAGAGTAAGCGAATGGAAGTGAACTTTGTGACGTGGTCGTCGTTACAGTAAACCGGGCCATGCGAAATCGACCCGTAAACTAGTAACTATATTTTAAAAAAAAAAAAGTTATGGACAAAATGGCCAATTTATTTTTTCCTACTATACGAAAAAGTTTAAATTTTGTCTCTTTCTACTATCCGAACAAAAAAACCTCAACGTTACCCGAAAGGTCCAAAATATCCATGTTTACTAATGTTTGTTCGTAGAGAAATTACAAGTTTTTAACGAGGGCGAACGTTTGGCAGGCTAGAACAAAACATTTGTTTATAGGTGTAGTGGGATATATAATATTAAGGTATGGGGTAGAAATATGATATGACACGTGGTCATCTAAAGGAAAGACGCATGTAAAATGGGGATGACCGAAGATGGAGCGCAGCTATTCCGTTTGTCACTGGAAGGGATAATGTTTATAAAGGTGTATTTGGTGTTCTGCGCCCGGTAGCATTTAATAAGGAATATTCTGCAGTATTAAGAGCGACGACCTGTTACAGAGAATTTGGCTTTTATGTTCACCGTTACATCTTCGTCAATGACCCTCATAATTGACATTAAAGGAGGGCACGATTCTAGGACCTCCTAGACACAATTATAAATAGTGAGCCCGGTTATCATTGTAGATGACACAAATTCTGTGCCTAAACTTACACTACATTCTATAAAAAGCTTAATACAATCTTATTCTGCTTTTTGATCTCATCATTGCTATGCTCGGGAACCTTGTTCCGGAACTGTCATCTCTCCAACATTTACATTTTAAAGCTAAGTATTATATATTTTTCCTATTATTTTATTATTTCATGATCAAATTAATTTACTTATCTAGAAATTACGTATAAATTCAATTACCGTTTATAGGTAAACAATTACTCAACTTTTAATTAGACGTCTGATTTCAATTCTGTGAATTAGAAAAAATGATACATAACATTTTCTCTTTTAACGTGGTTGGATGGATATTAATTAGATGAATCTGTTAAGTCATGGGAATAGGAAACACCATGGTAAGGAGCCTATTTTCCGTTTAATGGGTCATAAGCATGTGAGTTTGAGAGCATATTTGGCGATAGGGTTTTTCATTTGGATCGGATATTCGAAATCCAAATCGATCCGTTTAATTTCAGATAATTGGATCGAATTTCGGATTGTGTTTATTAAAATTTAGGATTTCGGATCGAATTCGGATTGGTATAATATTAATACGATCCGATCTGATCTGATCTGATCCGATCCGATCCGAAATCCGAAATTATTAGGGCAAGTATAAATACTAAACTTTAATTTCGGATAATTAATACTTCCTTTATATTTTCGTTCAAGTTATTATTACCTTTACAATTGATGGATTTAGCTATATTGACACCATATTACTTTCATAATTGCAGAAACATGAATTTGTCTTACTGTATTGCCTTTTTTACAAAGAAAATACACATATAAGTTTGCTTTGAGGCATAATAATCTGATCCAATCCAAACTTTAAAATCCGATCCGATATTAATTCGGATCGGATTCGGATTGCATTTTCTAGAATCCGAAATCCGATACAAACTTTAAAATCCGATCTGATACGATATTAATTCGGATCAGATTGCATTTTCTAGAATCCGAAATCCGATCCAAACTTTAAAATCCGATTTGATACGATATTAATTCGGATCGGATTGCATTTTCAAGAATCCGAAATCCGGTCTGAAATGTGCTAAATCCGATCTGATCCAATCTGATCCATGCACAGCCCTATTTGGCAAGCTTCTGGCAAGCCAAAAGTATTTTTTTCCTCCAAAAAAATACTTTTTAAAAAATTTAAGTTGTTTGGCCAATACATAAAAGTACTTTGGCCAACAGGAGAAGCAATTTTTCTCCTTTTGGGCAGAAGTGAAAATTAATTTATTTAAGACAAAACTATCCTCACCATAAATTTATATTTTTCAAATTATCTCTTACTAATTTAAGTTTTTTCTTTTTATATTTCTAATTTTTACCATTTTTTAAAATTAAAGATATCATATACATGAATCATATTGTAACTTTCCAAATCTTTTATTGACTTTTCTTGTTTTTGATTTGGTCTTTGTGTTATGTCTTGTAACTTTCCAAATCATCTTCTTCTTTTTTCACACTAAAGCAAATTATTTACCTCCTTCTTTGGATTATCAAATCTCTTCCTACAAATAATCATTTATAATTTATTTTCTTATATGCTATTAGTTCTCGAATCTTTAAAACATTTATCATATCTAATTTGTGAAAGTTACCTACAAATAGGTAATAAATTTACAATTTCATCGCATAATCTATCTATATATTATTAAAAAAGAGAAAAATGCATCACACATTAAGCCAACTGGCAGCTTGAAAATAGGTCACTTGGCAATTTGGTACAAAGTAAGTAAGGTTAGGTAATGCTATTTAGTTCCTTTTTTAATTTAAATTTTTAAAAAAAATTATACATTATGTATTGTTAATAATTAGTTTCTCTTTTTGAATTTAAATTTAAACATACTTAACTATTTTTTACAAAAAATAAAATAAAATTATATATTTAAAGTTATTTCTATTTTATGTTCAATGTCATCTTTCAAGTTTGACACTCATAATCATCTAGTTACAATTATCATGGCCATACATAATTTCACTCGACGACATTCGTCTACCGATAAAATATTCAATTATTATGCTAATAAAAATATTATTGCAGAGATTGAGGAAGGAGATGGTGTAAGCATGTAAATTTTTATTAGATTTTCATCTATAAGAAATTTGAATTTAATTATAAAATAAGTATATTTTGGTCCAACCAAATATTATAGACTAATATAATTTGATTAATAATTCAAATCTAATAAATATGGATTTAATAAAAAAGGTCCAAATGCGTTGGGCTAGCACATTTAATTGGGCTAAAGTTATGAGCCCATTTCATTAAGCCCAAGATGTCATCTTCCTAGAGACCCAGTTTGGTGTCACGTGTCAAATGACGTGGCGCGCCAAGTCAAACGGAAGAGTCAATAGGATTGTGCCACATGTCAAAATGACAAGGCATGCCAAGTCAAATTAAAGGGCCAATGAAACTGCACCACGTGTGCAAGTGACATGTTTCGGCCAATCAAATGCGGTCTTGTCACACTTTAATTTGATTAGTCGGAAAATGATTGTTCTTATCACAATTCTTCCCTTCCATAACTATAAATAGGGGTCTTCATAACCCAAAAAAAATACCAGAAGTTACAACAAGAAGCAAGAGGGAGCTTGTGGATCAAACACTGCGGATTTCTCTAAAAGCTACAAGCATTCAAGTGTTCTAAGGAATTAAAGTTCAAGACGAAGATTCAAGAACAAACTGCAAGCCCTTGGATTAAAAGTACGTCAAGATTAAGATCAAGCTTCAAGCACTTAGATTAAAGTAAAATAAAATTCAAGACTAATCTCGGAGGCTCTTTTATTTACTGTTGAAAAGAAGAATCAGAGGATTCATAGAGATTATAACACTCAAATATTTGAAATCAAATACTACGATTATTGAGATATTTTTCGGTCTTGATTATATATTCTCGACGCAATTTATTGTCTACAAATTCTGGCACGCCCAGTGGGACAATCTCTACCTCTCATCTCAACTTTTCAATCACCAAAGTTCAAGAACAACGAAATGGCTTCCAAGAAAATCAACTCCAGTTCAACTTCCGCCAGGGCTGCTAATTCCAGGTTCTATGCTGATGGGGAAAACATACTCAAAGTTACCTTTGGAAACTTTGGACCAGTTACGAGGAGCAAAGCAAGCTCGTTAGGACAACAAGCACCCCAAGTGTCGTCCGCAACTACCCCTGTTTTTGAATCTTCATCCTCAAAATGTGCAAGATCTTCCACAAATGCACCCGAAGGAGGAAGCGATTTTGCTGAAAAGATCAAGAAAACTCTTGCTCTGCTTGACCTCCCCGGATCCAAGCACTCTGTTGTGAAGGAAGATGATGGCGCTTCAAGTGATGGATCCTCCCCGCTTACACCACATAGCGTGAGCCAATCAAGGATCAATCTGTGTAAAAATCCATACTACTCTCCATCGTCCATGACAATCATGCAAGCCATGGTGACAAACACTTCATCTGTGGAGGAGCAGTTGGAAAACTTGACGGAAGCAATCGCGGCTTGACCAATTGGATGCAAAATCAAGATGCTAAAATCGACAAGCTAACAGATAGGGTGGAAATCTTGATGGAAGAAGAATCCACCCATGTACCTGGCAAACTCCCAGAAGTTCAAGAGATTGATCCTCCCCCACGACAAGTTGCATCCACTAAGGAAATTCCAATCTCTTTGGAAGGGATGATTCCGATCAATCAACTAAAGGAGTTTATTGAAGGGACTATAAAAAATAAATATGAAGTCGCTTCCAAGTCCTCCTTTACCTACGCAAAGCCATACACTTCAAGGATCGATATGTTGAAGATGCATGTTGGCTATCAACCTCCAAAATTTCAACAGTTTGATGGCAAAGGCAATCCAAAGCAACATGTGGTGCACTTCGTTAAGACATGCAACAATGCTGGGACTTATGGAGATTACCTCGTCAAGCAGTTTGTCCACTGATTAAAAGGAAATGCTTTTGATTGGTACACATCCCTCGAGGTTGGATCTGTTGATAGCTAGGATCAACTAGAGCAAGAATTCCTCAATCGCTTTTATAGCACGATACGTATTGAGTATGATAGAACTCGCAAGTACTCATCAACGGAAGAGTGAACCAATTATCGACTTTATCAACAGTTGGAGCAATGCAAGCCTCAACTGTAAAGACAGGCTTAGTGAAGCTTCTAGCATAGAGATGTGCATCCAAGGTATGCATTGGTGTTGCGCTACATCTTGCAAGGTATCGAGCCTAGCACATTTGAAGAACTTGCAACTCGTGCCCATGACATGGAATTGAGCATGGCCTCTACTGGAAATGAAATGCTGCCTATCTATGAACCTCGCAAAGGGAATGACAAGCAAGAAGTCAGAAAATGGAGTAAGTTTGTACCAAGATCTGAAAATAAAGAAGATATGAATGTCAACACATCACCTGTGAAGTTCACGACGAAGGTGAGCAAGAAGAAGAGTATGAAATCCACTTCGTTTCAAGATAAGCCAAGTAGAAAGTTGACTCTAAAATAAATGCAAGAGAAAGATTACCCATTTCTGGATTCTGATGTGCCGACTATTTTTTAAGTACTTCTCGAGTTAAATCTCATTGAGCTTCCGGATATGAAGCGACCAAATGAAGCTGGGAAAATCGATGACCCAAATTATTGCAAATATCATCGGCTTGTGATCCACCCTTTGGACAAATGCTTTGTCTTCAAGGACAAAGTTATGGACTTGGCTTGTGAAAGAAGGTCGTGCTTGAAGATGAGAAAGCAAGCGCAAACCAAGTCTATCATATTTGGCTCATTCAGTCCAGATGAATTATGTAGTTCTAAAGAAATTAAAGATGAAGAATTACTGGATAACTACAAAGTTGAAGACGGTCAACCTGAGGATGATGAAGGTTGGACGTTGGTGACTCATCGTATACGCCACAAAAGGAGCCTACAAAAAGGATCATGGAACAACCAACAAGGGAAATAATGGTGAAAAGACCTAGGAGATGGAACCCAGTTAAGCATGTAAAGAAAGCGAAAGTGGAGGTGAACCACCCTCAAAATCCACGACATCCAGTGACCTTGGAGGAGTTTTTACCAAGTTGGTTCTGCACGAAGATTTCCCATGGGGGTATTGATGCCTCTTGCTGCCATACTAACGAAGGGAAAGAAAGGAGTGATTACCTACCATTGGCACCATCTTCGGAAAATCTTATCGAGTCCACTCCTCAAGAAGTTAATGCTTGTGAGGAAAAAGTCATGTTCACAAATGACGATCTTCTTCTAGGTGACACTCCTCATAACCACCCATTGTAGTTGGTTGGCTATATGCGTGATGAAAGGGTATATCGAATTTTCGTTGATGGAGGATCCTCAGAGAACATTTTGCCAATTCGCACTGTGAAAGAACTTGGTATTCCCATGAACGAACTCTCAGAAAGTCGTGTGATGATCCAAGGATTCAACAAAGGAGGGCAAAGAGCCATAGGCGCGATTAGGCTGGGAATCACCACTGAAGATATGCAATCAAGTGCATGGATACATGTGATCAATGCAAAGACTTCATACAATGTCTTGCTTGGAATGCATTGGTTACATGAGAATAAAGTAGTTCCGTCTACCTACCATCAATGTTTAAAATACTACGAGGGTGAAGTCGAGAAGAAGATGGTTGCTGATGATGCGCCATTCACCGAGGCAGAGTCACACTTCGCCGATACAAAGTTCTACTTTAAGAACCACATTGTGAATGAGCTAAAAGTTGATGATGGCATGAAAAGCAAGAATGACGAGACCACAACTAAAAGAGCTGAGGTGACTATTGGTAAAGCCAAAGTTGTTACTGAGGAGGTACAACCCAACGTGAATAGATCTCATAAAGGGGATATTGCGTCTTATGGCAAGAAAGTAAGTCATGTGCTCCAATATGTCCCTAAAAGGAAGAAAGATGAAGGCGAATCATCTAATCTCCAAACTAACATGCTAAAGGAGTTAAATCTTCCGGTAAAACGAATTGTGGCAGTAAAGTTGTCCTCGAAGCCGCTTGCAGGGTTTGTAGCACAAAATCATCTGCAGAAAGTGGCACTCCCTACAAAGCGGACAGATGGTAGTTTTGATCCTAACGCTTACAAGCTATTTGCAAAGGCTGGATACAATCCCAATGAGCCGTCAAAGTTAGGGAAACTCCCATCAGAAGCTGCAACGAGGCAACCACGTGAAGGTTTGGGATACAAGCAATCATCCTCAGTGCGCATCTCAATAAGAAGGCCGAGCAGCAATTATATCATTGTAGAAGATGAATCTGCCGCTTCTAATAAGCCTTCCGTCTTTGATCGACTTGGAAAATCAACTGTGAGAACTTCCGTATTTGAGAGATTGTGTCCGTTAAAGAAGTGGAATAAGTTCCAAAAAAATTATCGAAATACAAGAACACCCGTTTCGCCCAAAATTCAGAAGATCTCTAAAAATTTCCAAAGTTTGGTTTCTTCTAGAATTAAGCGACAAACAAAAGTCATGGTTTCGTGTGATGAAGTACTGAAGGTGAAGCCATACACAGTGGTCTACACTAAAGAACGTGATGAAGACGAAGAAAGTGTGGGTTTTTCGTATCATGTTACTGCACAAAACGAGCATGGTGTTTATCTCTAATAGAGGATGATGATAAATTGGATGATATTTCACCATGTTATCACATATCCTTCAACGATGGGGACCCTCAAGAAGATGAAGATGCGAAAGATGCTCCCCCAGAACTTGAAGAAGGGGTGAAGGCAATGGTTGATGCCTTAAAAGAAGTTAACCTTAGCAATGATGAAGAACCAAGACCCACCTACCTAAGTGCTTTACTAGAAGGTGATGAAGAAAGCACTTATATTGAGTTACTCAAGGAGTTTAGGGATGTCTTTGCTTGGAGTTACAAAGAAATGCCTGGCTTGGACCCTAAATTGGCAGTCCATCACCTTGCGGTCAAGAATGGCGCTCGTCCTGTCAAGCAAGATCAAATACGTTTTAGGCCGGACTTGGTTCCCCTGATTGAAACCAAAGTTAACAAGCTCATTGAAGCTGGATTTATTCGGGAAGTTAAATATCCAACGTGGGTCTCAAGTACTATCCCTGTAAAGAAGAAGAATGTCCAAATTCGAGTGTGTGTCGACTTCGGGTATCTTAACAATGCGTGTCCCAAAGATGAATTCTCGCTTCCTATTCGAGAGTTGATGATCGATTCTACTACTGGGTATGAGTCAATGTTGTTTATGGATGGTTCGTCAGGCTATAACCAAATTCGCATGGCACCAAAAGATGAAGAGCTTACTGCATTCCGCACCCCCAAGGGTATTTATTGCTACAGGGTAACGCCTTTTGGCTTGAAAAATGTTGGTGCTACTTACCAAAGGGCTATGCAGAATATTTTCGATGATCTTCTCCACAAGAATGTCGAATGCTATGTTGACGACTTAGTGGTAAAATCAAGAGAGGAGGGAGACCACTTGAAATACTTGAGAATGGTGTTTGAGTTGTTCCGGAGATACCAACTTAGTATGAATCCATTGAAATGCGCCTTTGGAGTTACCTCCGGAAAGTTCCTGGGTTTCATTGTCCGACGTCGAAGGATTGAAATTGAACAAGCCAAAGTAGATGCAATTTTGAAAATACTTGAGCCTCGGGATTTTCATGAATTAAAAAGTCTACAAGGAAAGCTAGCATACCTTAGGAGATTCATCTCAAACCTAGCTGGGAGGTGCCAACCATTCAGTCACCTCATGAAAAAGGGTGTTCCTTTCAAGTGGGACCAAGCTTGTAGCAATGCTTTTGAGAGCATTAAATCCTACTTGATGAAGCCTCCAGTTTTAGGAGCCCCTATAATTGGAAAGTCGCTGATACTATACATTTAGCACAACAAAGATTTGTTGGAGCGCTGTCAAGAAAATAGTAAGGGGAAAGAAAACTCTCTTTACTACTTGAGCAGGATGATGAAACCAAACGAGCTGAGCTATTCGCCAATTGAAAAGTTGTGTTTGGCGCTAGTCTTCTCAATTCAAAATTTTAAGCACTACTTTCAAGCTCATGTTATTTGTCTTGTTTCTAAAGCAAATCCCATCAAGTTCGTGATGTCAAAACCTGTTCTTAGTTATCGACTAGCGAGATGGTACCTCCAATTTCAACAATTCGAGATTTTGTACATCCCTCAAAAGGATGTAAAAGGATAAGCATTGGCATACTTCTTGGCAGATCATTCGATATCTGATGACTGGGAGCTAACTGACGAACTACCTGATGAGGACGCAATGGTCGTTGAAGTTCAACCTCCATGGAAGATGTACTTTGATGGTGTTGCGCATCGTGGGGAGCTGGTGTAGTATTTGTCACTTCTCAAGGTGAAGTTTTTCCTTACTCTTTTACGTTGACGCAACTCTGCTCTAACAACGTTACTGAGTATCAAGCATTAATAATTGGGCTTGAAATGGCCGTTGATATGAAGAAATTGCAATTGCAAGTCTTTGGTGACTCTCAGTTAGTGGTCAATCAACTTTTAGGTAGTTACGAGGTCAAGAAGGCTGAACTATGCCCATATCATGATTACACTAAAAAGTTAATAGAGTGTCTCGGTGATGTGACTATTCATCATGTGCCAAGGAAAGAAAATAAGAAGGCTGATGTTTTAGCTGTCCTAGCTTCATCATTAACCCTGCATGATCAAGTGCAAGTTACTGTCTACCAAAAATGGGTAGTACTGCCAACAAATGAGGCTGAAGGTGAAGAAAATGAACTCAATCATCTTGTCGTTGTTTCTGAAGTTGAGAAAGAAGAATGGTGACAACCCATTATTTACTACTTATGCTATGGGATACTTCCAGAAAATCCGAGGAGAAGGACTGAAATTCGTCTTCGTGCACCTCGCTGCCTTTACTACAAAGATATTCTATACAAAAGGTCGTTCGAGGGAGTACTCTTGCGATGCTTAAGGGAACAAGAAGCAGTCCAAGCTTTGCAAAAGGCACATTCTGGGGTATGTGGGTCACACCAATCTGGACCAAAGCTCCACTTCCATATAAAAAGGATGGGATATTATTGGCCGACGATGGTAAAAGATTTCTTAGACTACGCTCGAAGATGCAAGGCTTGTCAATTCCATGCGAATTTTATTCATCAACCTCCTGAAGTGTTGCATCCGACTGTTGCTTCCTGGCCGTTTGACGCTTGAGGATTGAATGTTGTTGGACCACTGCCAAAGTCCTATGGTGGGCACCTATACATCTTGGCTGCAACTGACTACTTCTTAAAATGGGTTGAAGATGTTGCTCTTAAGGAGGTAAATAAGGAAAATATCGCAAGTTTCATCCGAGTAAACATAATCTATCGCTTTGGAATTCCTCTTTGTATAACAATGGATAATGGAAAGCCATTCGATAATAGGTTGATGAACTAGATGTGTGATCTCTTTGGCTTCAAGCAACGTAACTCTTCGATATACAATGCTGCCGCCAATGGTCTAGCTGAGGCATTCAACAAAACTCTATGCAACTTGCTAAAAAAGTTATCTCTAAATCCAAACGATATTGGAAAGACCGTATGGAAGAAGCTCTATGGGCATATAGGACGACTCACCGCACGCCAACACAAGAGACTCCTTATTCACTCGTTTATAGAGTCGAAGCCGTCTTTCCACTTGAGCGTCAAATACCTTCATTACGATTGGCTATTCAAGAAGGGATCACTGATGAAGAAAATGCTCGACTTCGATTAGCAGAGTTGGAGGCTCTTGATTAGAAGAGGTTGGAAGCTCAACAGAGTCTTGAATGTTACAAAGCTCGATTGTCTCGCGCCTTCAATAAAAGAGTTCGCATGAGATTCTTTCAAGTAGGAGATCAAGTCCTTGCCATATGAAGACCCATTATTACTTCCCATAAACCTGTAGGGAAGTTCACTTCAAAATGTGATGGGCCATATGTCATACAAGAAGCTTACTCAAGTGGCGCTTACAAGTTGGTTGATGCAAATGGCATGAGAATCGACCTTATCAATGGCAAGTTTTTGAAGAAGTATTATCCTTGAAGTTGCAACGCTCCTCGACGCATGACTGCATGTTCCTACACTCCTGGCCCGCATGAGTCTAAACTGTGTACGGCCCATAAATAAATAAATAAATTCTGCTAGGTTGAAAACCTCGAAAAAGGCGGTCTAGGCAAAAGTTAGGACATAAAAAAAGAAGTCCGCTAGGTTGAAAACCTCGAAAGAGGCGGCCTAGGAAAAATTTATGACATAAAAAAAATACTCATTCTGAACTACGGTATGACTTGATCCTCTTCACCGAGGTACGTATACAACTTAGAGTTTCATTTTGAGTTCAGTCACATGAGTTCAAAAGATACATAGTGCCCCAATCATTCGAATGAAGTACGATGAAATATAATCCATTCAATCAACATATGAAAATCGAGATGAGATACCATTCTTCTGTTATGCTTTGGATCCCATTTGATTTAAAGGGGGAAAGTTGCTAGGGTAAAATGGCGTCTTCACTGAAATGATGACAATATTTGCATCAAAGTCTGGGGATTCGCTATGTATTCATGTTCTCATAACCTTCAAGTTTTTTGGTCTTCATATCCGCTCACCGCCCTAAAAAAAAGGGAAGAGTAACAATCGCAATCTTGAAAGAGAGCATGGATAAGTAAAAAAAAAAGGATATTTGTGTCAGACTTTTTCTAAAGGTTTTCGTTGCGAACTTTTAAAGGTGTTTGTCTCGAACTTTTAAAGGTACTCGAATTTTTAAAGGTTTTCGTTGCGAACTTTTAAAGGTGTTCTTCTCGAACTTCTAAAGGAATTCCAATTACTAAAGGTTTTCGTTGCGAACTTTTAAAGGTGTTCGTCTCAAAGTTTTAAAGGTATTCAAATTTTTAAAGGTTTTTATTGCAAACTTTTCAAGGTGTTCGTCTCAAACTTTTAAAGGCATTCGGATTTTTGAGGTTTTCGTTACGAACTTTTAAAAGGCGTATGTTTCAAACTTTTAAAGGTGCTCGTCTTGAACTTTTAAAGGTGCTCGTGAAAATTTTTAAAGGGACCCCACTGCCGACTTTTAAGGATTTCTACCACGAGCTTTTAAGGGTCTTTGCTACGAATTTTTAAACGCCTTAGTCGCGTGATTTTAAAGGTCTTCACTGTGAACTTTTAAAGATTTTGAGCACGAGCTTTGAAGGATCTTTGCATGAACTTTTAAGGGTATTCGCCACGAATTTTTAAGAGTCTTCATTGCATTCTTTTAAAGGTCTTTACCACGAACTTTTAAAAGGCCTTCGTTATGAACTTCTAAAGATCTTGACCACGTTCTTTTAAAGGTCTTTACCGCGAACTTTTAAAGGTCTTCGTTGTGAATTTTTAAAGATCTTGACCACGAGCTTTTAAGGATCTTTACGCGAACTTTTATTGGTCATTGCCATAAATTTTAAAGGTCTTCATCGCGGACTTTTATGGGCTTTGCAACAAATTTTAAAAGTTTTCATTGCGTGCTTTTAAAGTCTTCACTGCAAACTTTTAAAGGTGTTCGCTGTGAAATTTTAAAGATCTTGACCACGAGCTTTTAAGGATCTTTGTAAGAACTTTTATTGATCTTCGCCATAAATTTTAAAGGTCTTCATCGCGGACTTTTATGGTCTTCGCCACAAATTTTAAAGGATCTTTACGCGAGCTTTTATGGATTTTCGCCACAAATTTTAAAGGTCTTCATCGCGAGCGTTTATGGTTTTCGCCGCAAATTTTAAACGTATTCGTCACAAACTTTTAAAATTTCTCGTCATGAACTTTTAAAGGTCCGCGGCGAAGTCGCTTACATTGCCTACAAAAGAAAGACAGACTACAACAAAAAGTAGTAATGACGCAGAAGAAGAAGGAAGAAAGGCTTTACCTGTCAAATATGGATTCAAGCGGAGTTTTCAAACTACAGATTGATGCTTAATAACCGTTTAAGCATGTGTTTATATAGATCTCCATAGGCGGCTACTGAGCATGTATTTTCAATGTTGGATCAAGTTACAAGAATACATATCCTAATTGGATGTGGTAAGTGCACGGTGGTTGTCTTTTCACACGTGCAATTTGAACTTAAAGATTGGATTAAAGAGTCCTCTTTGGAGTAGAATAAGGAAGCTCACATGTATCTTTTCTAGCAACTGGCAAATGGTGAAATAAAATTATTGTTCGTTTGTGAAACAACTTAACTCAATTATTTTTGATCTTAAGCAATGCAACAAAGGAAATTGATGCGGCAAGGAGGGTACGTGGCATCAACGTTGAAGCTACTGGTGAAATTAATATGCCAATAGACATAAGGATTGCAATATACAATTGCAATTCAAATATGCAATTGCAGTAAATGAAGTTCATATATTTACAAGGAATTGATGGTTTTGTCCATACATGCTATCAATCACGTGCAATCATGTTCCAATTAAAAAGAAGTGGTTTATTCATGTCTCATAGTGACAAATACAAGTAAATTTGTATGTTACGTACTTCAAGCCTGGTGTTCGATATTTCACAAGTTCCCACCAACACAAGCCTTTAAGTAAGGGGCATTTGTAAGCATGCAAATTTTTATTAGATTTCCATCCATAAAAAAATTGGATTTAATTATAAAATAAGTATATTTTGGTCCAACCAAATATTATAGACTAATATAATTGGATTAATAATTCAAAGCTAATAAATATGGATTTAATAAAAAAGGTCCAAATGAGTTGGGCTAGCCCATTTCATTGAGCTAAAGTGATGAGCCCACCTCATTAAGCCCAAGATGTCATCTTCCTAGAGGCCCATTTGGTGTCACGTGTCAAATGACGTGGCACGCCAAGTCAAACGGAAGAGCCAATAGGATTGTGCCATATGTCAAAATGACAAGGCATGCCAAGTCAAATTAAAGGACCAATGAAACCGCGCCACGTGTGCAAGTGATATGTTCCGGTCAATCAAATACGACCTTGTCACACTTTAATTTGATTGGTCAGAAAGTGTTTGTTCTTATCACAACTCTTCCATTCCACAACTATAAATAGGGGTCTTCATAACCAGAAAAGACACCAAAAGTTATAACAAGAAGTAAGAGGGAGCTCGTGGATCAAACGTTGTGGTTGTCTCTAAAAGTTACAAGCATTCAAGTGTTCTAAGGATTAAAAGATTAAGACGATGATTCAAGAACAAACTGCAAGCCCCCTTGGATTAAAAGTACGTCAAGATTAAGATCAAGCTTCAAGCACTTAGATTAAAGTAAAATAAAATTCAAGATTAAGCTCAGAGGATCTTTTATTTACTGTTGAAAAGAAGAATCAGAGGATTCATACAGATTATAACACTCAAATATTTGAAATCAAATACTACGATTATTGCGATATTTTTCGGTCTTGATTATATTTTCTCGACGCAATTTATTGTCCACAAATGGTCCTTCTGATATTCCTTTAGAAATGCAAGGCAAGTCTTCTACTAATATGGAGGCGTTGTGTGTGAAGGATGTAGAGATGAAATTGTTGAGAAATATTATCATGTGTGAGTGACTTTACTTATTATTTCATGGTAGATTATCAATATATAATAATTTGTGGAATAGACTTCTAATTCATATTGAGTGATATATTTTAATGATTCAAATCATCATGTAACAATAAGTAATTATACTAGATAATAATATATGCTTTGGTACAACTATATATGTAAAATTCATTTAAATCTTAATATGTTGGTTTACTTTATGTTTTATATTTTAATTTAAATAAAAAATAATAAAAGTCTCTTACGATAAATATTTGAGTTCATTTTTTTTTAAAAGAATTATAAGACCACAATACTATCTTTTTTGATTATTTGACACTCAAAAATACTTTTTAGAAAGATTGGACAAAAAACAAAACAAAATGAATAAATAAATAAATAAAAAACGACTAATAAATCCCAGCTAGTGCATTGTGTTGGACAAGGGGTGTTGACAAATTATCGAAAATTAATTTTTTAAATATTTTTATGGTTTGATTATTAGTTTTATCAACTGAAAAAATTAGTTTTTTTTTGTATTAAGTAAAAAATTAACTGCAAAACACTCGAACCAAACCTACTATAGAAATATATATGTATATTTAAAAATTAAAACTACGCATATATATGTATATTGTGTATTTAGAACTACAACAAATATATAAAATATATACAATATACAATATATTTTATATTGTATATATAATTATATAACATATAATTTATATATGAAATATATCATATAAGATACATTAACGGAGGAACTGAGAGAAAATTGATATGATAGATACTTTTATCTTAAGAGAGATATATTAGAATGTTTTTAGGTGAGAATATTTCAAGAGAGATATTTTAGGAGTATGAAAAGTTATAAATTTTAAAATAAATTATATTATATGTAATTTTGTAAAAATGGTTGTAGAAAATTTAAATAAATATAAGAAAGGTTGTATTCTATGTCTCTATTTAAAAAACAATTAATTTATTTGGTTTTTGTAGGGAAAAACAACGTATAAGGATTTGGAATTTTACGTATCAGAAGGAAAGGACCCAACAGCAAATTTGATCTGTAAAAGTCAATTTATAGTTTGTTCAGTTTGTCATCTACTTCACAAATTTCCCTCGAAAAAAAACCAAAGGCACAATTCTAATATGGCCGGAAATTGGCTACTCCCGGCACAGCTGACCGGGAGTGGGAGGCCGGTGCTTGAAGCCGGTGAAGTAGAGTGCAGCCTTCTCTCCTCCGTAGACCTCCTTTCTGAAGAAAACCCAAACTTCCCTCACCTTAAATCGGGCCTCCTCATTCTCACTACTCACCGTCTCATTTGGGTCCAAGAATCATCCACCACCTCCCCTCCTACTGCTGTATTCATGCCTCTTTCAGCTGTCACTCACATCTTCTCCCACAAAAAATCCATCAAGTCAATGTTTGCAAGCCCTAGATTCCGATTTCAGGCTTCACTTAAAGGGATGATGGTTGTAATTACTTTGATTCTTAGGGGTAAATCGGATATTGACTCGTTTTTAGAGAAGTTTTGGGAAGCATGGAGAAGGAAAGCTTGGGAAGATGGCGTAGTAAAATCGGGGTCGGAGGCTTCGGGTTCGGGTCATGGGTCGGGTGGTGATGGAGGATTTGCAGTGAAGATGCCGGTTGTTGGTGTAGCTGGGATATTGAGGAAAGAGCAGGAGATGTGGGAGAATACTGATAAGAGCTTGCAGGATGCTTTTCAGGATTTGAATGCTCTCATGGTATGCTAAAGCTCATGTCTTTTTATATTATTTAGTTATTTTATGTGTTGATTTCAGTGATTTTGTGGATATGTAACAAATGGTTGCGATAAGTTTTGGTATTAGCTTTAACACGCTCTTGTCTTGGCACGAATAGAACTTCCCTATGATATGTAAAGCACTGAAGGAACTTCTAGTGTTTACAAGTTGGAACATATGCCATTTAGTTTCTGAAATGAAGTGTGAAAGAATTCGTCTGTGTATAATTTGGTTTCAATTTTAAAACTAGTGGTAGATAACTTAAGTTTGTTACGTGCATCTCTCCACTATCAGTTGATATAATTCTCATACACAGGGTAAGGCTAAAGAAATGGTGATACTAGCTGAGAGAATGAGAACAAAGCTTCTCTCTGGCTCAACTAGTCAAGCCACTGGAACAAATGATGAGGAAATTGGCACCAAAGAAGAGATGCAAGAATTGCTATTAAGTGTGGGTATTGTGTCACCGGTTACTAAAGAATCTGCTGGTGCTTTGTATCATCAACAATTATCTCGGCAGGTATTTCTTTGTTGTAGCTATATTAGCAAGTGTATCCATTTTTACGAGCTAGCCTGATTGTAATCGCAACTAAAGGTGGATGCCAATCTTCACAAGCACATATGAGGCATGGGTAGATGAAAGCAGACTTATCAGTTTCTTAATTTTTATTATTCTTGTCAAGGAAATGTAATATTTCTAATTGGCTTGTAATCTTGCAAATATTTGCTTTTCAGTAAATATGCAAAAAAAAAAAAAAAAAATAATATGTTGGTACTTAGTTGGCAGATTTTGTCAAAATTCCACTGGAGAGATCTGGAGGAATGATTAATCTCATTGACATCTATTGCCTTTTCAATCGGGCTCGTGGAACAGGTAATCCTGAATTTTTTTTCCTTTTCCATTGTTTTTAATAATCATGGTGTCAGGTCCAGCTTGTGCGCACCTTGATCTATTGACTAATAAGACTTCAACTCAAAAGTCTGTCACTTTAGTTTCTTCTTCATTCTTTTGGTAGTATCATTACAGGCTGTTATAACTTTATTGTTGCGATTTTACAGAATTGATCTCACCCGACGATTTGCTACGTGCTTGTTCTCTCTGGGAGAAGTTTGACGTGTATGCCTCCCTTTTTCCCTACCCACACACATTCTCTTTACACACCCACACCCACACACACACACATATTTATATGTGTGTATATTTGTGTGTGTGTGTGTATAAAGAGAATATGTCTGCATTTACATTCATCCTTCAACTAGTTCTTAACCATAGGGTAAATTTAACGGGGTTCGTCTCGACTACTTGCTTGCATTAAGGAAAAAGGAAATAACATTTTACTTCTACAGACCAGTTATGCTTCGGAAGTTTGATAGTGATGTCATGGTCATCCAGAGCAAAAGCCACAGTGATGATGAGGTAAAACTTTCATGTTGAGTATCTCCTTTTTGCCAATATAGTTCTTGCTTTTTCTGGTCTTCTCTAATATCTATTACTACTACCTATTGCATTTCTTGAACTTAATTTAAGGGTCCATAGTCTTCTAAGTAATTCTTTGCCATTGTCCTCCCTCTGTTTTTTAATCATACCAAGTTCTTGTGATTATATCTGTCATCACTTATTCTCTCTCAAGTAGTAGATTTCTAGCTGTATTCATGATGCAACTTAAAAATATTAATCCATAGTCAAAGTAGAATTGCTATACAAGTGATTGCTGAAGGAGACTATTATACTGAATAGGTAAACAGGTCTTGTTTAACGTATTAGACTGATAGGGTTTTGGAAGTGTTGAGTTATATAATAGTATAACATACCGGTAATAATGGCATTTAGAGAGGAATTTATAGGTCTTGGGCCACTCTATGCATTGCCTTAAGTTTAGAGGTTTGATACTTAGATTCTAGATTCTTTCTGATGGTATTGGAGACTTAACAATCTTGATAGAGATATAAGTGGCTACTTCCTACTGATGGACAGCCTTGTGCCGCCTGTCATAAGCCGTCGTCCAGGCCAACAGTCATCTTAAGCTTACAATTCTTGTCCTTTCTGTTGACCATTCCAGCAGCACCATTCGTGTTTTTCAGTATCTGCTCCGCTGACATGATGCCTCCTCCCCTGACCATTCTGCGGCACCAACCTTTTCTCTGTGATCATTCTTACGGCACTGTTACTATGCTGGCTGTTCTGGAAACCTTGTCCCCACAACTTTTCTCTTCTTTCATTGTGGTATCATAGACAACCTTTAAAAAATCAAACTCACACTTGTAAGTCCATATCCTATTACATGTGTGAACCCCAAAACTTAGAGGATCTTAAATTATATAATGTCCAATGGCATCTAAAAAGTGGGCTGAGGGTGTATCGGAAACAGCGTCTCTACTCCTCCGGAGTAGGGGTAAGGTCTGCATACACACTACCCTCCCCAGACCCCACTTGTGGGATTCCAATGGGTTGTTGTTGTTGTTGTTGTAATCGCATCTAATAGGGTATGAGAAGGTCTTAGACCATTCTACATTGGCTTGGAGTAGACAGCCAGCCAACAAGAGGACGATTTAAGGAAATAATTGCTCAACCAGGAGAAAATAAGTTACTAGTTACTTATTCATAACATAGGACACGGTTTTGACATCACTATATGATCACTTATGTCATACTGAGCTGAGATCCATAGGTGATGACGACTTTTCATACCTTAAAGGACTCCTAAATGAATTCCAAGAGTACCTCTCTTTAACATAACCAAGAGGACAACTACAAAATAGACTTTTTAACAGTCCGTTGAAGTTTTGGAATCTGTCCTTTTTCAGTTTTCTGTTAAATAGACCTGGTGTATAATATTTGTTTCTATACCCTTAATGCCCACAGTTCTGCTATCAATTGCAGGTATTTATTAGAATAAGATCTTTGGTTACTACACCGGATGCTTTACGAGCAGGGATCACTGCCAGTGATGCTGCAATGACTCTGGGAATTGCTCCAGCTATGGCCAAAGAGCACCTTCTTGCAGCCGAGGCCAAAGGTATGTTCCGCAGATTTTAATTCTTAACTCATAGAAAGCGGTGCTTAAGTTGTGATCATATTTTGTAGGACTTCTGTGTAGAGATGTTAGTCCAGATGGATTCCGCTTTTTCGTCAATTTGTTGCAAGAAGTTGAGCCTGATGATATATTCTTGTAAGTGACTTACAGATGCAAACTGTTCTAGTCGACACTTATAATGTCGGCCTTATTTCGGTTGGGCATGTAGTTAGGCCCTTGTTTTTGTTTGGACCTGGATTAGAGCTATCCTTAATTACATTATATATGAATGGGACTGCCCCTAATCAAGATGTCTCATATTGGTTGAGGGAGTGTGTTGTCTCTGTATACAGTTTTTGGGCAATCCTCATCTCATGACGTCTATTTTTTTACATGTTATCTGAGCTTTGGGGAATATCTTCGCCATGCAACTGACTAAGGTTCCCAATATCTGCTTTTGTTATTGCTACGTTATTAGAAGTTCCTTGACATGCATACGTATTGTTTTATTTTTTATGCTGTCAAATTCTTTCTTCAGTGTTCTCTACTAATCTGGAATAGTTGAGAAACTTGAGGTAATCCTCTATTGATCTGTTGCAGAGTGAAAGATTATGGAATCTACGATACATGGGTCAAAGCTATCTCTGCTGCCAGGTTTTCTTCTTGTAACTTCAACGTTTAGTATTTAAATTTGTAAAGAGAACAGCAACATAATGATGCACTTCTCACGTTTTCCTTTTTAAATTCTGATAATTTCCCAGGTGAAATAGAAGAAGCATGATAAAGAACTTCATGCATCAGGATGCTCTTTCAGGGCTAGTTTGCTGCTTTAGGTACCTCTTGGAAATTTATTTACTGCAAAGCTTGAATGGGAGACTAAAAATAGGATGAATAGTCTCCGTCCCCACCTGAAGAGCCGGAAGGGGGAGATCACAAGACTGGAGGTTTGCCTAGATTTTGCTTGTTAGGATACTCGTGGAGAGGAATTGAATTGAAATTACGTACTTCAGCATGATAAGGACAGCGAAGTCCACATTAGGTCAGGCATTACAAGGTAAAGGCAATATACTGTGGCACATGATTCTAGTTACCTTTCTACAGAAATAAATAGTTGTTCTTGTCTGTATTATCGTTATTTAAGCACATTAGCATTCCTTTTGTTTTGAGCAAGGCGTAAAGATTCTTTTCTTGTGCAATTGAATCATAGAAATTTTATTGGATTCCAATTATACAGGGGTGCAACATTTTTATTGGATATCTTTTTAGTTAATGTATAATTTCATCTAGAAACTATATTAGATGTAGGAAGTTATGGATAACTTTGTAATAATTCATAACTAAAATGAGAAAATGCATAAAACCCCCACTAAACTTGTCCTGGAAAATCATTTACACACCTAAACTTTACAGGTATCCTAACACCCCACTATTGTTAAAACAATTGTATTTATTTACTCCCTCCTAAGCCTTGGCCAGTCGCTCGTCTTAGACAACGCAATTGAACGCGTTTTTGCTCTCTTTTAATCATTAAAACACCCAATAAATAAATAAATAAATTGCAATATAACCTCCAACCAACGGTAAAATTCATTCTTTCCCAGTATTTTACCAAACCCAATTAAAGAACACTAATTTCTTATTCATCTAAATTCTGCTGAAATTGCATCAAATTGCCTTTGAAGTTTTCATATTTGAAAGCACAGGTTAATCTTTATCCTCCTTAAGAACCCTAATTTCTTTCTTTTATTATTGTTATGTCTTTCTCATAAAATTCAATTTCTCCCGGTTAAACATTGTAATGCGACTGATGTTTCTATTATTTTTATTCGGCAAATTATCTGACTTTGGTATCGTACGTTTGTGTTGTAGTTGTTGCAATGCCTTCAAAATGCTTGATTTGACTAGGCTTTGCACGGAGGAGGAAGAAAATGAGTTAAGTGGAGAAATTCGATGCAATCATGACTATGTGCTGCTTTTGTTAACAGCTCTGACCCCTCAGAACATAAGAAGAAGATATTTGTCCATACTATAGGGTAAATAATAGTGAAAATTCTTCCAATAATTGAGTTGTGAAAAATTATCGTTGATTAATTTTCTTTTGTTATTCATCTTAGGGTCCACGATCATGTGATTTTTAGTTTGGAAGGATTCCGAAATTGATCCTACGTCCAAATTCGTTATTCCAAAATTGCTTGACAAATGGGTGAACATGAGACTGCATTAGGAGGCTTTGAAAATTTTGCCAAGCCGAGGGCAGCTTTAAAGGTTGAAAACACCGTAGAAGAGGACAAGTTGAAGAAGATTGAGGCTCAATTGGTGAAATTGCAAGCTGATATGGAGAAGATGAAAGAGAAGGAAAAGAAGTGGAAGAGCAAATTGGCTAGGTTCAAGGCTAGGGAAAATGTACTTTGGTTCATTATATTGGGGATGTGTATTATACTTGTTGCTTGTAGACATCCAAGAATGTTTTTGAAATAAGATGCAATGAGGTTCCCATTTTGAATCTAATTTTGTCATCTCAATATGTATGTAGTTGTTGCTTGTAGGTATCATTTTATATGTTTGTGATGGACCTTTCATTTGAATGTAATGAACCTTTCAATATAATATAATGAAGCGTTGTTTCTAACGAAGTGTTGCTTTTACATTTTGAAGTGTTGTACGTGTTTTTTTGTTGTTTCTTTGTATGCCCAAAATCTGGCAATCAATCAAACGCGTATCTTCATACATCAATTTTTAGTGTTTAATCACAACAATAGACACACAAGAGACTTAATACGGCAGCTGCATAAACTGTATAAAAATACATATTTGGTCTCATTGACCTAAAAGAAACATACCTAATAAACAATCACAAAATGGAATAACAAAATATCTATTTGTTTTCATTGTAGCAGCATCAAAACAGATACCATAAGATAACAAAATGAGAAATACACTCTATAGCTGCCTAAAAATCTTTATCATAATACAAAATTGCAGTCTATAGCTGACTAAGATTTTATCATAATGCAGTCTACTGCAATACAGTCATCCACAAAATAGTATCTTGATCAATTGGGTGATTTTGCAGTGGTGCTTTCCTGGATCAATTGGGTGGTTTTGAACTACCAACACTTGCAAGCACATAACTTGCTGAAGTAGTAGCAGTATTACTTCCAGCAGCTTTATGACACCCCCTCTTGTTATGACAATTGCAACATGTCATTTCTACTCCACTTTTGAACAATTTTCCTGTCTTATTTTCACTTGGCTCTTTTCTTCTAACTTTCTTTGGCCTGTCTGTCATCTTCTTGACATGAGGTGGTTTAACAATTAGGTTTAGTGACTCTGGCCACATATTCATACCCAAAACAGGCTGAATAAACTAACAATATATTTTCATGTAAGTGGCATTACTGTACCAGTGATATAATTCAAAGTCTCCAGGTTTTTATAATGCACGACAGCAACTGCATGAGCGCATGGTATGCCTTTTAACTATGATGGCTCAAAGGGTCATTTTACGAATTAGACTCCATTCTAGGCATATTAGCCTTAAAAAGACTAATTTTAATTACCTTGAGTTGCGTGCACATTCTGGGCGTGAATCCAGAAAGCTTTTATGTGAAAATATGAGAAATAAAAATTTCTAGAGTTAAAATTTAGTTTTTAGTTGACTTTGGTCAATATTTTGAGTAAACGGACCCAGATATGTGTTCCGACGATCCCGAGAAGTCCGCAGTAAAATATGGGACTTGGACGTATGCCCGGAATTGAATTTCGAGGTCCCTAGCCTTATAAACTTTTTTTTGAAGAAAATTATTGTGCTGGTTTTTACTGGAAATAAAGAAATGAAATAATATTTGAAATCGTTGGTATCGGGTCCCTATTTTGGTTCCAGAGCCCGGAACAAGTTTGTTGTGATATTTAAGTCTTATCTGTGAAGTTTGATGAGAATCGGAGTTGAATTGACATGATTTGGACGTCTTGTTGAAAAAATTAGAAATTTGAGTGTTCTTGAGGAAATCTTGAGTTTTGAGGTTAAATTTGTAGTTTTTGATGATATTTTGATGATTTGATCGCAGGAGCAAGTCCATATGATATTTTTAGACTTGTGTTCATGTTTGGTTTGGAGCCCCGAGGGCTCGGGTGAGTTTCAGGTAGGCTACAAAGTGTTTAGACTTAGAAAAATTTCACTCAACTGATATCTGGTGTTGGCACGCCTCTGATCTCGCAATTGCGAGATCAGGCTTCCCAAATGCGAAGTCCTGGGCCAGCCTCTGATCTCGCAAATGCGAGATTCTGGTCGCAAATGCGTTATCCCTCGGAAGTCGCAAATGCGACAATTTCATCGCATTTGCAATGGTTGCTGGAATTTGAAGGGTTCGCAATTGCGAACCCCTGATCGCAAATGCGAGATCCGCAACCTGTTAAAACAAATTTAGAAGGGATTTTCAGCTCTTTTTCAATTTTCTCAAACCTAAACCTCTATAGACGATTTTCCAAAGATCCAAACTTCTCCAAATCATTGGTAAGTGATCTCTAACTAATTCACTTCGATCCTTAACAACTTTTAACAAGATTTAAACCACAAATCTAGAGTTTTCATGATAAAAATGAGAGTTTTTGGGTAGAACTTAGGAATTTCAAAATTTGGAAATTTAGACCTCGAATTGAGGCCGGATTCCAAAACCAATTGTATATCCGAGCTCGGGGGAGAACGGGTAAACGGATTTTGGTCTGAACCTCGAGTTTAGACCAAGAAGGCCCGGGGTCGATTTTCATATTTTGATAAGAAAACATAGGAAAATCATGGTTTTTATTAAAGCTAATACCTTTAGTAATAATTAATGCTATTGAACCTAATTGTGATTAGATTCGAGCGAGTTGAAGCCCAATTCTAAAGGAAAATCAGTGCTTGAGCAGTGAGTGGACTGTGAATTCGAGGTAAGTGTTGTGTCTAACCTTAGCTTGAGGGAATAGGTATTTTGTGACTACTTGTTACCTGTTTTGTTGCTAAATCCAATGTACAGGTGAGGTGACGAGTAACTATACATTGTGGTCAGGTCATAACATGCGAGTGAAAGTAAATTATTGTTATTTTGGTAGTTGTAAAGCCTATTACTTGCGATTATCGTTGTTGTTGAAATGTTGGAAGTTTGGTATCCGGTTCTACCATGATGGATAATATTGTGAACACTGAGTTGATATTTAAATGACAAATGACGCTAGAAACTATGTTGGAACACTGATATCTTGTGAAATCCCTTGTGAACATTGAATTGAGATTGAAATGATAAATGGTACTAGAAACTATGATGAAATATAGATTTCCTGTAAAATCCCTCTTTGTATGTTGCTAATGATCCTGTGATTGGTAAGGAGGAGTGTAAAGCACGAAGGGTGATGCCGTGCATGATTCAAATATATTCTATTGTGAGGAAGAGTGTAAAACACGAAGGGTGATGTCGTGCCTGAATGAAATACATTGTGAGAGTAAAAGCACGAATGGTGATGTCGTGTCTGAATGAAATACATTGTGAGAGTAAAATCACGAAGGGTGATGTCGTGCCTGAATGAAATACATTGTGAGAGTAAAAGCACGAAGGGTGATGTCGTGCCCGAATGAAATACATTGTGAGAGTAAAAACACGAATGGTGATGCCGTGTATGCTTATTTATGATATGAGGAGGATGAGAGTAAAAGCACGAAGGGTGGTGCGGTGCTTCTATTCTTATTGCTTTAAATAATTGTTGATTACTGTTTATTGATGTCTTGTTATTTTTCTCACTCCTTATGTTAAATTTTCCATAGCATGATCCTTTCCCATTATTTGATATAATGTTAACTCTTTAATTGTTGTTGTTGTTGCTAGTATATATATACATGTCCAGGTTTTATGTGGTGTCTTGTCCTAGCCTCGTCACTACTTCGCTGAGGTTAGGCTCGGCACTTACTCAGTACATGAGGTCGGTTGTACTGATACTACACTCTGCACTTCTTGTGCAGATCCAGGTACCGGTCAAAGCTAGGTGAAAGTAGTTGCTGATTCTATACGCGCGGAGACACGAGGTAAATCTGCTGCGTCCGCAGATTCCTGGAGTCTTCCCTTATCTATTTAGATTTCTGTTTTATATCGTTCAAAACAGAGACATATTTCTTTCAGCCCAATTATTTGTAGTACTCTTTAGTAGTTCGTGGATTGTGATACCAAACTCTGGGTAGTTGTGTAATTAGTATTAGTTCGTGGCTCGTTATTGCTATTTTGAATATTATTCTGGTATTATTTTTAGGCAGTACTAGTTTTCGTATTTACTTTAAATTATTTTATTATGGTGAAGTAAATTTTTGAAAAGAAAACGGTTAGTTGAATTTCTAACATTGGCTTGCCTAGAAAGTATGGTGTTAGGCGCCATCACGATCCGGTGGGTTGGGAATTTGGGCCGTGACATTAACATCTAAGTTTTGCAGGTGCATGATTGCCTGTTGATGTCCACCAGATGCTTCACTTCACTTGCACCTGATCCTTGCTTCACTTCAAATCCAAACTCACCATTCCAGAAAATATTACATTTCATTGACCTTTCTGTGTTCTCTTCCATTACTTTCATTTTCATATGGTGAAAAATCAGTAATCCAAGTGTTGCCAAACTGTCTGAGTTGACCTATTATGTTCATCATCTTCACCCTTATCTCTTCAAGCATTGTCACTATAGTCTTCTACCTTGCTGCCAAAATCCAAGCATTGAAACATTCTGCCATATTATTATCAACATTGTCACACTTGCATAATGTGTTGAAATACACCTTGCTCTATCTTTCTATGTTGTAGTACAAAAGTTCATCAACTATCTTATTACCCAATTTCGTCATTTCATATAGATTTTTCTTCAACTCCCACTCATAGGTAGACTTTGCACACCTCCAGAAGCAATTCCTTCTCTCTATGCCCTTCCATTTCTTAGACCAGTTAGCTAGGATGTGCTTTGCACACATCCTATATCAGAATTTGAAAGTATATATGTTATAGCATTCTCAAGCCCCTACAAAATAGACAATGATAGTTAGTTTTAAGTTTAATAGCAGTAGGAAAATAACAATAAACTACAAGTGCTTATGTTACAAGTGCTTATAAATAAAAACTTTGATTATATGCTATTACTACCCAAAATTCGGAGTCACAATTCACGAACATTCTAAGATTTTACTACAAGTATTTGTCCGGAAAAAATACAATTGTTTGTAAAATAAAGAATACAGTAAAGTATGGGGTATAGAAGGGGACGCCAGGGCCTGCAGACGCTAACAAGACTACCTTGGGTCTCCTGGAAAGTGAATCCGACAACCAATTTCTCAATCAGCCCGGACCAACTCCAAAATCTGCACAGGAAGTGCAGAGTGCAGTATCAGTACAACCGACCCCATGTACTACTAAGTGCCGAGCCTAACCTCGATGAAGGAGTGACGAGGCTACGGCGGGGCAATCACTATATAATCTGCATACAGTATATAATAAAAGTAGAAAGAAAGACAGAGATAAAATAAAGCAGTAACTTGCAAGAAGTGAATACAGTTCTCGAAGTATTTCATCAGTGTTCAGCTACTACCAATCCTTAAGTGCAATTTAAGTCCATCATACAACTAACACAATCAAGGAAAAGTATAAACATATAGGTTGTTGCGGCGCGCAACCGATCCCACAGTACATATCATGTTCCTCCCTTATTTCCTCTTAATAACATAAACAACAAAATATAAATAAAAGTGTTACGGCGTGCAAACCGATTCCACCGTATCACAATAATCACAATCACAGTTCTCCCTTATTCCACCACAATCCATCCTTATTACACCTGTTGCGGTGTGCAATCCGATCCCACCGTACAATATCAATTCACCCTTATTCCTCCTCAATATATCACCCTTATTCTAGCTGTTGCAGCGTGCAGCCTGATCCCACCATATCAATATCAATTACTCAGTAAGTATAGAAATTTCACAATTCAAATCACAAAACCCTTCACAATACTTAAACTTCAAACCAAAAAAAATGGGAAGCTCATACACTATGAAACTTCACACAAGTAATACTACTCAGCGAGACCAATCCAGAATATACCATAAAAGAACTGATAAACCAGCTTAAGCAAATAATAGGAGGTAATGAAGCAACAGAATAACTAATACCTTCAACAAAGGGAAACAATGTCTAACAAGTAGCAATTAGGCATGTGAATACAAGTAAAACATGTAACAGTTAAGGGAGGGAAAAAGACAATATGAGAAGAACATGAACGAAACAGGAAAAAATAGATAACTTGACGGCGCATAAGTACTCGTTACCTCACATATACGCCGCTCACATGAATTTCATATAGCAAATAGGTCGAGGGTTCCTAATCCCTCAAGTCAAAGTTAGACACAATACTTACCTCACTCCACAAGCCACTTAATGCTCAATTACAATTTTTTCTCTAGAATTTACCTCCAAACTACTCGTATCAAGCCACAATTAACTCAATAACATCAAATATTTCTAAAGGAATCAATTACAATGCATAAATTTTGATTTTCCAAACTTTTTTCCAAAAAGTCAAAAATCGACCCCAAGCTCGCTTGGTCAAAACTCGAGGTTCGGACCAAAAACCATTCACCCATTCACTCTCGAGAGTGATTATGCAATTAATTTTGAAATACGACCTCAATTTAAGGTCTAAATCCCAATTTCTCAAAAATTCCTAATTCTACCCAAACATCCAATTTCTACCATGAAAATCCTAGATTTTAGGTTGAAAATTCATGAAATGTGATGGGTAATTGAAAGAAAGTGTGTTAGGATTACTTACCAAAGTTTTGGGGAAGAATTGATCTTGGAATAATCGCCTTTAGGGTTCTAGGATTTGAAAATTTGGAAATGAATCAAAAATCCCATCTAAGTCTCTTTTCATCAGTTGCAGATGTCGCATTTGCGACATGGACTTCGCAAATACGAATTCCAAAAATGTGAAGGAGGCATCGCAAATGCGAACCCCTTCTCATTTCTGCATAGTTCGCAAATGCGAGGAAAGGTTCGCAAATGCGAACATTGGATGACCGCAAATGCGAAGACTACCCTCCCCAGACCAACTTTGCAAATGCGAAGGTTGTTTCGCAATTGCGAAACCTGTAAGGCCGAGATCCTCTTCGCATTTGCGATAAGAAGCTCGCAAATGCGAAACTCTCAGATGCCGCAATTGTGATGCCTGATCTCGCAGCCTGCAACAAGATCAATTATACCAACAAATTTTTCTAAGTTCAAATCACTCTGTAGCCTATTCGAAACTCACCCGAGCTCTCGGTGCTCGAAATCAAACATGCACACAAGCCTAAAAACATCATACAAACTTGCTTGCGCGATCAAATCACCAAAATAACACCTAGAATTACGAATTGAACCCCAAATCACATGAAATTTACAAGAAAATTTTGAAATTCCGATTTTCACTACCGGGCGTCCGAATCATGTCAAATCAACTCCGTTTTTATCAAATTTTAAAGATAAGTCATAAATATGGTATTGGACCTATATCGGATTCTGGAACCAAAAATACGACCCGTTATCCAAAAAGTCAAACATTGGTCAAACACTTCAATTTCATTAAGCTTTCAACTTTCAAATTCCGACATAGTCCGATATCTCGGGCTAGGGACTTTCAATTTTGATTCCGGGCATACGCCCAAGTCCCAAGTTATGATACAGACCCCTGGACCGTCAAAATATGAATCCGAGTCCGTTTACCAAAAATATTGATCGAAATCAACTCAAAAGAAGCTTTTAGGCAAAATTTCTTATTTTTATCAATTTTAACATAAAAGCTTTCTGGAAAGACGCTCGGATTGCGCACACAAATCGAGAAAGGTTGAAACATGACTTTTAAAGGTTTCAGATCATAGAATTAGGTATAAATCATAAGATGACCTATCAGGTTATCACAACTTACTTTTGCATGTATGTTATAATGGTTAGATTTGTACCATCTCCAAGATGAAGATCATACTATAAAAGGTTGACAAGCCGCCTCCAAGTGTGCATATTTTCTATCTCAACAACAGCCCAAGCAAGTTGAAGCATATGATTATTTCGATCTTTGCAAACTACTACAGATAATTGGACTCTATATACCCCTTTTAGAAAAAATCCATCCAACCCAATGCATGGCCTACAACCACCCAGTATGACTTCTTTATTGCATCAAAACAAATATAGAACCCAACAAACATTTTCCCTCCACCTTCAAAAGTTTCATCACTAAGCTTCACTACATATGTACTCCCTAGATTAGATAAGCAACTAATCTCTATAATCTAATATTCTGCCATACCAGTTTATGATAACCCATTATATCATTTAACACAATATTTATTGCCCTCCTACAAACAGTCCTCCCAACATACAATGCCATTTTTTTCTAATCAACTCCTGAAACTTGAATATTCTAATATTAGGTTGTTCTTTTATCCTCTCATTGAACCTTTTGGCCAAGAATTGAATTACATAGCTTGTTTCTATTAGTAGGTTCACATTTGTGAACTGGATTGTAGTTCTTGACTACAAAATCCTTAGTCCTAGAATCATAACTAGCAACTAGAAGCTAGAGACAAGATGTCTTCTTGCAGTTAACCCTCACCCTTGTAGGTTCATTTAAATATTTTTCTATAGAAACCTTTTGTTGAACAACATATTTAGTTACAACTTCTCTGAAATCTCTCACACTTGCAAATGCAAGTCCAATTTCCCAAACTATTTTCTTGCAAGTCTTGTCAAAGATTACTCTTCTCTTACTATTTTTTCTTCTAGCTTTAACTTTCTGTTGAACCTCCTCTTCACCTTCACCATCAACATCATATGGATCTTTCTCAAAGCTAGCAACTTCATCTGAATGGTAATAAGGCTCATCACCTCCTATCTTACCTTCCAAACTATTCTTCTTCTTCTTCCTAGATTCATATTCATCAATACCCTACATATAGCCCTCTCTTACCTAGTTTAACATGTTCTTGTTCAGGAGCATTTTCTTTCCTCTTCCTTCTATCTACATTCTTTCTTTCTGCCCTAAAAGCCCTGCACTCCTCATGTGTATCACTGCCATAATCAACTTCTCCTTCTTCAAGCAATTCCTCATGCTTTGAATCTGAGTTATTATGAGTACTGCTGCTAGATTCAGATGAGGAGTTTGAACTATCATCAGTAGTAACAGTTGTATGCACACTGTTATTGGAACTATTTTCAGCAACATTGGATGCCTTTTCAGAAGTTTCCAAACCCTCACAGCACCCCAAATCTTGACCAGATTCCTTCTCAAAAGTAACATTACTATCACCCCCACTTGGCTTACATATTCTAATAGAGAGGGGACCACTACAACATCGTCATTCATGTGATCTACATATACCTCCAAAATATCCACACTTTTTAACTCTTCACTCAAATAACTATAAGGTCCCTATAAACCTTAATTACTACTAAACCATGACAATTAGGTGGTCTAACATAAATAGCAGCAGAAGAACTATTGTACCCAAACTCTTTCACATAACCTAGAAACTCAAATTATGAGAACATATCAGCATCGGCATCAACACAATCAGTAATCATCCCACCATCATTATCATCCATTGAAAAATAATGTAACTTATCCATGGAGATTTTTTCACCATGGAAAAACTTCAGTGTAACAAGTACAAAAGATACTTCATATGGTAGAAAATAAACTAATTAGGGATTAACAGTTACTATTAGACCCCGACATAACAAGTGACGACACATGCAACAAGAAAAACCTGAAATTAGGTTATTATTACACCTTAAAAATTGTATTTCTATTACTGGATTTTACATTGAAAAAGATACACTGAAGAAATTTGAAGCAAGTTCAAAACCATAGTTACCAACGATTAAACAACCTAAAACAGAGATAATGTTTAGGGTTGATTATAGAAAAGACTAGGGTTGATGGATTTACCCCCAAACATAAATAATGTTTCACAGATAATTCAACTTCAACGTTTGTACTTGATTCTTCAAAGACCTTCAGCTTCGAACACGTCTTCCACCAACTCGTCAAATGAAACAATAAAAACAAACGGAACCCTAAAGAACAATGAAATCAAATGATTTTGCAACAGGCAAATCGATTTTGGTGAGGCAAATCGAATCTTCGAAGGTTCGGCATTAGGGTTCTTCAAAAAATTTTAACTAACAGGGTGAATGAGAGTTTTAGTAAATAGTGAAAGGTTGTAATTTTTATTTGTTGAACATTTTAATTACGTGGCTTCATAATAAAGTGTGTGTTTCCCATTCAAGTTATTATTGTTGGGCCAGGGCTTAGGAGGGAGTAAATAAATATAATTGTTTTAACAATAGTGGGATGTTAGGACACCCATAAAGTTTAGGTATGTAAATGATTTTCCAAGACAAGTTGAATGAGGTCTTTATGCATTTTCTCATTAAAATTAATTATAGTAACGGTATCTGTGGAGAAGCCTCTCTCTAAACCTTTTCTTGAGTCATGATATTTGATGCTCCTTCCGTGTTTTGCCGTAGAAAACAATTAAGTATTGATGAACTTCGGTGGTCATTTTTGTTTAATGTAGACCGGAAGCTACACACCATGGTTCTCAATTGCAGATTTTATTAACAATTGATAAATAAGCATAATTTATACTAGTAGTAACAAGAGAACAAAGTTTTAACTATAAGACATCAAAATGAAATCAACACCATCATTAAATACCTAGCAACTTAAGCTGGGTCATTGGTTTATGCAATCACATAGTATGCGTTTAACACACAGATAGTCTTGTTACACTATCAGTTCAGCTAAAAAATATTTACATACCATTAACCTTAGTAAAAAGTAAGTTTTGTAATTTTGAAAGTAAAGCAAATTAAGAGAGAAGTATTCATCTTTTTTTATTTTTAATCATCAGACCCATGTATGCTGCAGTTCAAACCTTATCTTTCACCTTTCATTCTTCCAAGTCTTTCAAATTATACAAGGATGTACAAGTAACATAACAGGTCAATAATAGAGAGAGCATGTTATTCAGAGTAAGTAACTAGCCTAACTAGAGCTTGAAGACCAAGATTGGTGAAATGTGAAGAGGAATTCTCGGCTGGAGAGGAAAATCTTCTTGTTTAATTTCCACATGTGTTTCCAGAATGCATCAAATACAAAAGAAATAAATATGATTTTAATGATCGTAGCTAACTAGTAAGATTACAATACCATTATACCAACATGAAAACAGCTAAGAATGCAGTCAATAAAGCTTCAACGAGAAAAATCGCGAAACATTATAATTAGTATATAGAAGCATTTCATCAATCGAGCGGGAGATAAAAATGAAATGGTATGCGTAAAATTATTTTCTGTACTGAAAAAATATTATAGACTGTTACAATCGTCTCATGTAACTATTTCACGATGATTTAAAGTCTAAACTACCTAAATATTTGGCACTCTTAACTGTTGGGCTATATCTTTGGACTGACCTAGAGAGAACTATAAAACATGCAAATAAAGAACGAATAAAGTACAAACTACAACAGATTGAAAGAAGGCGACTCGAACATGCGAACTTCTTAACTACCAAGAACTCATAACACCGATGATCATCAAGAGTTCGCTTTCGGCTTACATACTATCTTTCGACTTAACTGCACTAATCAGACTTCTTGATTTAATAAACTTTTATTTGTTGAAACCTGATTTTGCCCTCATATTTTTCAAATAAGTATATAATACTTTCAAAATATCATTTTGCATCATTACTTAATTTATAAGAGTTATACAAGTATTTTTATAATTTTCCGTAATTTTTTAAGCTTTAAAATTGATGTTTTCTTGCATTTAAAATACTTAAATATTTATTAATTACCCCTTATTTTATTTTGTGATGATTTAAAAGTTATTATTTGCATCAAGATATATGTTTCAAAATATTTTTTACTTTATTTTATGTGAATATATTTATATTTTAAGTTATTTACATAATTTTGCGATAATAATCTATATTCATGCATACTTATATTTTTTATATTATGTATGCCAAAATAGAATTTTTTTTATATTTTTATAATGTTAGGTTATTATTTTCAATTACTTTGTTGCATAAGTAACATTTTATGATCTATTAAACAATTTTATAAATTATTTTATTAATAATTTTCGTGTATTTAATTTGGAGCCCCATTCGAGGCTAAATTAGGACCACATTAGTGGCCCAAACACCCCAAAATCCCTGGCCCAATTTCCCCATCCCAAACCAGACGACCCCCTTTAAATTTCAACCCGGTCGGGACCCGATCTCCAACCCGCCCCGTCTCTCGCTTAATCCTTGCCGTTGATCTCAAAGGATCAGCGGCCCATAGCCTCTCCCTCACTTTTAATTACTCAAACCCTATGAAACCCTACCCATTCCCCTTAATCTGCCGCCCCTAAACGCTCTCAACTCTCCTTTTTTTTCCTGAAGAACCCTAGCCGCCTCCTCCTTAATTCCCTCTCCTAATCCCGCTAATAATGAGATTTTACCATTATTTGCACCATATTTGGGTCCATTTGGTACCAGTCACACGTTTATGGAATTACTTAGGTATTTGCCCAATTTTGTCAAATACCACCTTTATATCAGATGAGAACCAACTCAATCTTGGATATTTGGACAATATCCCGTCCATATACACGAAGAGAAACTTGATTCTTCATACTTGTTGGCCGATTTTGAGTTTAAAACCTTAAATAGGGTTTGGAGTTTGATATTTTTCCTTTTCGGTTACTCCACTGACTTACATGCAAGATTTTACTCTTTTTGTCCATGCTTACTTGATTTCTTTCCTTATTTATGTTTAATCGATTATTTTCCTTGTTTGTTCATCAAAATTTCAACACTATATAAATTCCTCCCCTATTCCCCTAATGGACATACTTTTGATCACGAGATTTACTAAAAAACTAAAGCCTGTCACTCCATTATCCTCTTATTCTCTTGGCTCTTGGCCAGCTGAAATCCAAGGCCACCGGAATTCGATTTTTCAATTTTTCTTGGTGCCAGCACTGCCCGGGGTTCATTTGAAGCTCTTGGGAACTCTGACGCACTAAGATCTTGGGTTCTATTGCTCTTTGTTGACGTTCAAAGTATTGTGGAGTTTGTTCTTTCTTGTTTGTCTATCTTTCATATGATAACTGGCGAGTTCCTTAGCTTTTGCAATTTCATTCTCATGTGTTCATGATTTGTATAATTCGTACCTCTGAAATTTCATAACCTAAGGCGTTTCTAGACCATCTCTATGTGCAACCTTGTTAGCATTGAACTTGTTTTGTGATATGAACTTCTTTAGCATTTGATTTTTGCCTAAAATTGCCAGTTATGAGATATGTTTATGCTTAACTTGAACAATTTGGACTCTTTTAGGTTCGTTTATCCTAATGTGTTGGTACCTGAATATTTACATTTGCTGCTTGGCATGAGTACTTTTCCTTCCTTTGTCCTGGGTTCCTGTAGTGACTAACTCGTATCGATAATGTGTCCTAATCTATGTTAAGAACTTCACTCTAGATTATTTTTGTCACTCATTATGTCCTTGGTTTGGTTAATCATGTATTCCCTGGTGATTAGTTGGTACCTTTAGATTATCTATCTTAACTTGTGTTTCCTTATAATGTTTGACATTGTTTTGTCTTATTGATATAAGTTGTCTTGTCTACTTTATGGTGTTGTGATGGATATTCAACATAATTTGGACCCTTAGGCTTTAAATTATTTAAGTTAGTACTCTACTTTAGTCTCGTTTGTCATAGTGCACCTTTGTATGTTAATCTTGTAATCTCAGAAAACATGATTCCCCCGCTTCCTGCTGTCACGACCCAATTTCCCTCCGTTGGGTATCGTGATGGCACCTAGTCTTAGGGACTAGGTAAGCCTAGCAGTTACTGAATATCAACAATAAATAAAGGAAAACTAGCAGTCTTGATATAGAATCTCAAAAGAATGTACAAACTTTCACAAAACCGGTTGTACAAGTCATAAGCTCTACGAATATTCTAAAACTTCTAAGTACAACTGTTTGGAAATAGATACAACAGTGTATGAATAATAAATACAAAGAAGGTGACTCCGACGCCTGCGAACACAGCAACAGGTTACCTTGAGTCTCCTCGACAATTATCCACACAACTACTACAATATGAACCTGGATCTGCACACAAAAATATGCAGAAGTGTAGTATGTGCACACCACAATGGTGCCCAGTAAGTATCAAGACTAACCTCGGTGGAGTAGTGACGAGTACTAGTCAAGACACCACTGGTATACAAGATAAATAACACGAATGAAGAAATGATCGAACGTTACATCTATCTAAGACTTCACGGAATAATTTACAACAATGACAATATAAAGCGGAAGGCAATTACATAAATCAATCACGAAACAACACAAAAATACCCAGAAATATGGACAACAAAACAAGCCAAACTGAAAGGAAACACAATACAATAGAGAACACTAATAACTCATCTCTACATCGGTTTGTTCACATCGGGCTTTAGCCACTAAAATCCATAAACTGGTGGAAATATTTAAACAACATTTCATATGAAAAACTTTTGCAGATAAAAATCATTTTAGTATGGAAGAGTTTCCTTTGAAAACATATTTTTTTCCAAAAGTAGATATAAGTATATTTAAGAGAGAGAGTTACGTAAAACATAGTTTCCTTCAAAATACGGAACTTCTAAAAGATGCTTTCCCAATAAATGACTTCCAAATATCATTTTAGGCAAGACTAGTGCTTTTCAAATATACCTTCGATGTATAAGTCATTCAAATATAATCATTTTAAACCATTGCTTTTTCAATGATACTTTCCAATAAAATCCCTTGATCAAAATCTCCTCAGAAATTACCATACCGTACAGGAGGAATATCAAATCTTGCCAACAAATGCAGTAAGAGATCAGTAGTAATCCAAATTTAGAACAACAAAATAAAATGCAAAGACAAGTGCACGGCATCACCTTTCATGCTTTTACTCTCATCCACACCAAAACAAGTGCACGACATCACCCTTCGTGCTTTACTCTCATCATCACCAAAACAAGTGCACGACATCACCCTTCGTGCTTTACTCTCATTCTCACCAAAACAAGTGCACGACATCACCCTTCGTGCTTTTACTCTCACCCTCACAATAAATAAATAGATACGTCACATCATTATCCTTCGTGCTTTAATATCATAACATGGCACGTCATTATCCTTCGTGCTTTAATATCATAACATGGCACGACATCACCCTTCGTGCTTTAACACTCTCATCCTTACAATACACAACATCACCCTTCGTGCTTTATACTCTTCCTCACCCAAACAATATCAAGAACAACAGTTTGGCAAGTAAAAACCGACAATATGACCCATAAATCACCACATCCCGGCAAGGGAGTCAACAATACAAACAATATAAGTAACAACATAACCAGTAATAGAAACCACAACATCCCGGCAAGGGAGTCAACAGTACAAATAATATCATTAACATCATAAATAGTAATAGAAACCATCACATCCCGGCAAGGAAGTCAACAATACAAACCATATCATTAACAACATAAACAGTAACATAAACCACAACATCCCGGCAAGTGAAACAACTATAACCAATCTCACCTAAACAGTTAACTTCACGGAATAACACTCAGCTTAAACAAAGGCCAAGTAANCAAGGGAAACAACTATAACCAATCTCACCTAAACAGTTAACTTCACGGAATAACACTCAGCTTAAACAAAGGCCAAGTAATAGGCAACATCAAGGAAATACCAATAACATAAATGTCTAACAATTAGACCTAAGTGGCACTTAAGGGAATAGTCATATAAATCACAATGTAAGACTCACGGGCATGCTTGACTCCAACGAATAGATGTTCCAACTACGGCTAGTCAACTATAAGGCTAGATGACACTAATTATAGTCAATTAGGCAAGCTAGGAAGAAAATATAGCATGATGATAAGAGAAGTAGAATATTCAGTTAAGTCAAGTAAAGTCAAATAGCCAACGAAAGAATCCAAAAAATAAGTAATTCTAATTTAAATAGGAAGGTATGAAATTAACAACCAAGGATTCAAATCTAACAATTACAAATCATACACAGGTAATATAAGGATCTACGAATCCTAAAAAGGCAATCTAATTGCAAATAAGTACGAGTACACACTCGTCACCTCGCATACTCGGACTATAATCAACAAGGAAGACTCAATCCTAAGGGGTAGTTCCCCCCACAAGGTTAGGAAAGATACTTACCTCAAAGACGATAATTTGGTACTCAAAAATAGACTTCTCAGACGAAAAGACCTCCGGACGGCTAAAAATCAACTAAAACAACTTCAAAATACACACAAAATATATAAGGAACTATTCTGAATAATAAAGTTTCACTCTTTATAAAATTATAAAAATCGACCCAAAAGTAGACCCCCGGGCCGGCACCTCGGATACCGACAAATTTTACAAATTCCGGTTACCCATTCCGATACGAGTTCACCCATACTAAATCTATCCAATTCCGATATTATTTGGTCATTCAAATCATGAATTTTTCATTTTTTTTGAAGTTTTCCTTGAAAACCCACAATCCCCTCAACCCAAAACACAAATTAAATGATAAAAACAAGAACTAATTCATGAAATATATTTAATTCTAGTGGAAGAACACTTACCCATTCGATTTGTGTAAAAGACCCTCAAACAATCGCCCAAAACCGAGTTCTAGAAGTCAAAATATGTTAAAAATGGTGAAACCCCGATTTTGAGATTATAACCATTCTGTCGAGACATTTTTTTGTTAAATGCGATCGCGGGCCAGTTATTGCGATCTCATAGATGAAGAAAGGGTCGCTGCCAAAATAGTATAGTGCGATCGTCTGGGTTACATTTCGATCACATAAAAGGAAAAAGGGGCATATGCGAACGCGGTCCAGGGTTGGCGATCGCATAGGGAAATAGGGTCTGGCCCAAGCCTGACTCTCTACTGTGCGATCGCGAAGGACAAGATGCGATCGCGAAGTGTATGGTTTTGTGAAGGTATGCGATCGCAGACGAGTATATGCGAACACATTGAAGGAAAACTGGGCAGGCCAAAAATAATGCTATGCGATCGCGTCTATATCTATGCGATCGCATAGAAAGAAACCAGAAAACAGAGATAAACAGTGGAAAATGAGGGAAAATTGACCCGAAACCTATCCGAAATACACCCGAGGCTCCCGGAACCCCGTCCAACCACACACATAAGTCATATAACCTAACACGGACTCGCTCGAGGTTTCAAAACACATAAAATAACACTAAAACGACGAATCAAACCAAAAATCCATGAAATTCCTCAAAACTTCTTTAAACATCAAATTTTGCATTTTTGACCCGAATCACGTCAAACCAAGTTCGTTTATTACCAAACTTCACAAATAACACATATAAATCATATCGAACCTGTACCAGGTTCCGAAACCAAGATACGAGCCCGATACCACATGTTTCACATCAAATTTCATTTTCAAAAACCTTTATATTTTTCAGAAAATAATTTTCTTTAAAAATTCATTTCTCGGACTTGGGACCTCGGGATTTGATTCTGGGCATACGTCGAAGTCCCATATTTTCCTACAGACCCTCCGGGTCCGTCAAATCACGGGTCCGGGTCTGTTTACCAAAAACGTTGACCGAAGTCAACTTTATTCAAATTTCTTAAACAAAATTATCATTTTTATCAGTTTTTTTTTCACATAAAGGCTTCCCGGCTATACGCCCGGGCTGCACACGTAAATTGAGGTGAGATAGAAGGAGGTTTTCACGACTTCCTAACACCGAATTAGCTAGAAAATACGGGATGACCTTTTGGGTCATCACACCTACATTCCCCCGCTTCCTACAAAATATTTTCTACCCAATATGCTAAGTGTTTGAACTTGTGATATCAACATGTCCTTTGAGTTTTGTTGGTTCTCTTTGCTTGTATGTTCTTTTTTAATCACCCATGTCATGTATGTTTCTAAAATACAAGTGTACCTCTTCACATTCCATCACTTGATCACTGTTCTCTCACTTTTATTTGTTACCTACACTATTCTGAATCTATCACTCTTGGCCGGCTAAAAGCCAAGGCCACAAAAACTCTTCCTATTGACCTCCCTAGTGTGATAATTGCTCGAGTTCCATTTGAGACCCTTGTGAACTCTGACACACTAGGATTTGTGGTTCTTTGATCACTCTCTTTGCTGCTGGAATTTGAGTTGTCTCTGGAATTTAGTTTTTTCCTCACATTATTTGTATAATCTGCAAATTGGGTTGAGTAAGTGATTTCTGTGTCATATGGTCAATTTGTGATTGTTTGGTTTGGCTTGAGTTCCTCTATGACTTTTGGTCTGTGCTGGCGGGCATAGTCCCCGTTTGGATCTGGGTTCGCTATTTGCGAAGAAGGAGTTTGCTGAAGGCCCAGGCAATACTGGGTATCTCCTTTGGATCTGCTGTACGCCTACTATAATTTCTTGTGTGATATTTGTACTTATATTCCTCGTCTGGTCTGTAATAATTTTGTAATAAATAATTGGGGTGTTAGTGAAATTGGGGAAACGGGTATATTCTAATATTTGCGTGAAATGGTAGAAATGCCTATAGGGTTCGTATGATTTACTTGTTATTTTATCCAACCTTCCATATATGCTATTCAAATTTCCCTGTCCATTAGGGGAATCACATACTCACACAACTTGTTTATTGCAAAAGCATGAGCGCAAGTACTTTATTTATTCCTATGTCTACTGCTATGTGTCACTAGACAACATGCCTATAGGAAATAAATGCCAATAACTGCCCTTCAATTTGCATAACTGCAGCATGTTCATTAGATATCATGCTTATAGGATCATACTAGATTATGTTATACTGGTCCTTATCTAGGTATCATATCCATAGTTTCTTAATTGATTCATCAGCTACTGTTATATCTATCGCTAGCCTAGAAAACATGCCTATAAAGACGAAGTATTATAGAATCAGTTTTCAGCTGCCAACTATTAGCACCTAGCTATAAAATACTGCTACTCTCTTAGAAAGCATGCCAATAGGATAAAAAATGAGTAATTCTGAGTGTTTCCAATAGTTTTCACTCCCCCTTATTACGTAAATTACTTAGAGATCATGTTTATAGGATTTAGTAACTTATAATTTGTAATCTCAATAAACAGCATAGCAATAACAAATACTCTTAAATTGTGTAGTTTAGAAATCATGTCCATAGGTCTAAAGTGGCGCCTTGCATCTGACACTGCCTGCATGTTTGGATCAAATCATATATAATCCATGTCTACAGAGGTTAATGACTTCAATTTGCCTCAGCTTTGAAATTGTCTAATGCCTAATGCAGAAATCTGTTTGCGTGCATTTGTTGTCTAAGTGCAGAGGCTAACTTGAGCCTTTAACTGTCCTTAAGTGAAGTCCTGTTTGTTTTGAATGTCGCTTAGTTTTATCATTTTAAGCAGCCTAAGTAAAGTCTAGAACCTCCCAAATAGAGGTCCAAAGCCTCCGGGTGTAACGATCGGACCAGTCATTTTGAGAATTTAAGTTTCGTTCGGTGGCGTACAGTCTTGAACAACTTCACATTGTGTATATCGACATGCGTGCATGGTTGGATTCATTTACCGGATGATCCGGAGTCGAATTGGAAGAAGGATTTTAGTTTTGGAGGCTTAAGCGGTGGAATTTGACCGGAATTTGACTTTTTATGTCAACGGCTCCGGTATAAGTTTTGGATAACGTCAATAGCTTTGCATGGGTATTTTGAGCTTAGGCGTGCGTCCGGATTTGGACTTGAAGGTCCGTGGAGTAATTTGAGGCAATTCGGCGAAGGTTGGAAAAATAATTTGAAGTTTGGAAATGGAGAAGTTTGACCACAGTTGACTTTTCGGGATATCGGGGGTCAGAATGCGATTCCGAGAGTTGGAGTAGCTCCGGATGTCAATTGGGACTTGTCTACAAAATTTGGCGTCTTTCCAGGTTGAATTGATAGGTTTCGGCAAGAGTTTAGAAGTTTGAATATTTGAAAGTTCATAGGTTCGATTTATGGTGTGATTCGTCGTTTCGCCATTTTTTTGTGTGATTTGAGACCCCGAGCGAGTCCGTGTTAGGTTATGAAACTTGTTTGTGTGTTTAGACGGGGTCCTGGGAGCCTCGGATGTGTTCCGGGTGGGCTACGTGTCATTTTCCCCTATTTTTGAATTGCTGGTTCTGGTGTCTGATGTTCTTCATCGCGATCGCGATTCCTTTCTGCTGATCGCCTCAATTTCCTTCTACGCGTTTGCGTAATAGTCCTCGCGATCGTGTAGCTCTGTACTTTTTCCTCTTCACCTTCACCTCTTCTGTTCCGCGTTCACACAGTAGAAACCAGGCCTTGAGCACTGGTACTCGTTACTCTTCGCGTTCGCATGACCTTATTTAAGATCGCAGAAGCCTGTCTATTCATTATACACGACCGCATATGCCCTTTCGCGATCGCGTAGCGCATTTTGGGCCAGTAACTATTTTCTTATACGTGATCGTATCGCTTCTCTTGCGATCGCGTTGAACAAATACTGGCAACCTTCCTTTTCCTTCTTCGCGATCGCAAGTGGTGTTCCGAGATCGCGATTCATTAAACGCCTGGGCAGAATATAAATCTTCAAATTGAGGGTTAGGCCATTTCTACCATATCTTGACTTGAAGAGCTCGGTTTCGAGCGATGCTTTGTGGGTTTTTCAAGAAATTCGATTGGGTAAGTGTTCTTCACCTAGAATTAAATACATTCCATGATTTAGTCTTTGTTTTTATCATTAAAATTGTGTTTTGGGTTTAGGAAAAATGTTGGTTTTTGAAGAAAATTTTCAAAATGCAATTTCATGATTTGAGGGGCGAAATGGTATCGGAATTTTGTAATTTTTGTATGGTTGAACTCATTTTGGAATGGGTGTTTGGCTTTTATGAAATTTGTCGGGTTTCGAGGTGCGGTCCCGGGAGTCGACTTTTGGGTCGATTTTTAGATTTTTGTAAAGATCGAAACTTTATTATCCGAAATGGTTCCTTATAAGTTTTATGTGTGTTTTGAAGTTGTTCTAGTTGGATTTGAGCCATCCGGAGGTCTTTTCACCTGAGAAATCCATTTTAGAGTACCGGGTTGTCGTCTTTGAGGTAAGTATCTTACCTAACCTTGTGTGGGGAAAATTACCCCTTAGGATTGAGTCTTCTACGTTGTTTGTAGTCCGTGTACGCGAAGTGACGAGTGCATACTCATACTTATGTGTGGAAAGTTGGCCCTTTAGGAATCTTAGGTCCTTATATTCGTTGAGTATGAACTGTTCTCGACATGATTGAATTTCCTAATATCTAGTTTCATTGTTACTTGCTTAAATGTAGGATTTCTTACTTTGGATTTACTCCTCTTGCCTATTTGACTCCTAATTGACTTATTAGAAGATTTTACTCCTTTTTCTGTTATGCTAGGTCCTCTTAACTGCTTATCTCAAATTGTAATTATCTTCATCTCATCCTATAATTGTTTTGATCTTAACCGAAGTATGATTATTTCCTGCTGCTTGTCCTTAAGTGAAAATTATTGAATATCCTCGTAACTGCTCAACCTTAAAAGAAGTTTAAATATTCTATACCTTAGTGACTTGCCCTTATATGAAGTTATCGGATTCGTGTGAATTTTCTTGTTGTTGAACCGTGAATTTTGGGTACGACTCTTATACGTGACAATAGGAATTATGGAACAAATGTTAAGGTTTGACATATTGTCTAGTTTTGGTATTTTTCGTTGCTGCTAATAGCTAATTGCTTAGTTTCTTCCACACTAGTTTTGGAGGAGGGCCCTAGATCTAACGATTACCCTAGCAAGTCTACACAAGAGGATTTCGTTGATGAGTTCTGCAAAGAGATTAGGGATTTTAAAGCTTGAATCTGAAGTGAAAGAACAATGACCATTGTTAGTCAGTTTGCTCCATTTTGGGTGTAGACGGGAGCCAACATCTCCCTCAGATTATGCTCTCAATTAGTCCTCCAGTTCATACTTGCTCTTAGAAGCTAATTCATTCCACCTATTTTGTAGAAATTGAAATGCTTTTCGACCAATACTGTAGATAATAAATTATGTCGAGAAAATAAAATCAAGTCCGAAAAATATTGCAACAATGTAGAATTTAATTTCAAATATTTGAGTGTTACAAATTTACAATCTTTATGATTCTTCTCTCCAATAATAAATAAATTCAAGGGTCTTTGAGCTTGATCTTGAATCCGTGTTTATTGTCACGAACGATGATCTTAAATTTAACTAGCACGAACTTTGATTTGAACTCGTACTCCTTGAACTTTGATTTGTTCTTCATTCTTGAGCTTGAACTTGATTTCTTGAACTTTAGCTTGATTGTTTGAAGCTTGAAATTTGTAGAGAAATTTACGGCGTTTGATTCACGAGCTCTCTCTTCCTTCTTGTAATCACTTTTGATTTCTTCTATGGGTTATGATGACCCATATTTATAATTGTAGGAGGAAAGAGTTATGATAAAAACAAACTTTTTCTGACTAATCAAATCGAAGTATGACAATACCGCATTTGATTGGCCAGAACATATCACTTGCACACGTGGCGTAATTTCATTGGCCTTTTAATATAACTTGGTATGCCTTGTCATTTTGACATGTGGCATGATCTCATTGGCTCTTCTGTGTGACTTGGCGTGCCACGTCATTTGACACGTGGTACCAAACTGGGCCTCTAGGAAGATGACACTTTGGGCTTAATGAAGTGGGCTCATCATTTTAGCCCAATGGATTAAGACTTTTAATTAATTCGTATATATTAATTCAATTATGTTAACTCATAATATTTATTGGGACTAGTATATTTAAAATATAATCTAAGTTATTTATTGAACTTGAATCCAATAAGTTTTACATGCCATCAAGTACTTTATATAGTTACTAGTCTTAGGGTACGGACGTTGCGCGTGAATTCTGTATTTGCTAAAATTTAAATAATCACATAAACATATTTTAAATATGTTTGAGTTATAAAATCAAAATTAAAAAAGAGTTTAAGTTACTTAAATTGATGAAAATTGATCTGATTCACCTAATTAAATAAATAAAGGGAGTAACTCCACCTAAGTATGTGGATGCCTTGTTATAATTTGTCATATATGAGTTTAATATTTGCATTAGAAGGCTGAAAAAGTAGCACAACTTATCAACTCGTATTAACGTCGTCACAGATAGTATGTCAAGCATGTACAGTTCTGAGAAGATAGAAAAATTGTGTTGGTATAAAAAGTAAAAAAGCTAATTCTTGACATAAATATCAATATCATTGGTAATTGTTGCCATCAACCGTAGAATTATTAGAAGCCTCTTAAGTTATTCAAGGTTCTTTGTACGAAATAATTTATTTTTACTTGCTTTGAGTGCAAAAACTGCTTTTCAAATTATTCTCATACAAGAGGAGTTAGTTTCAATTATCATACACATCAGAAATGCATGTTAGTTACAGAAATTAATAGCATCACATTTGTTTCAGGAAGAAAAATCTAACGATGTTGTATGTCCTCCAAATTTATTACAAATATTATAGGCTAAGAAAATTCTCTGATTATTAAGTAATATAAATGATATTTTTGGATCTTCGAAATAAACTACACGATTATATCTAATTAATTTTGTATTGCCTTTAAGATATCAGCCCCTAAAGCTAAAAAATTTCCGTGCAGCTGTGAGATAAAAGTGAACACATAATAATCCAATCTACTCTTTTAGCTGGCGAGTTTGGAACTGAAAGCTCTATCAGCAAAAATTACGAATTGTTTAGCATCATAATCAAGTCTTAATATAGCAATGCCATATTTCTAGATAAAAAGTAATTGACATATACATCCACAAAATGAAAGTTAATGTACTATAAATAATTGAGCAAACTATCATTTTTCTTGATAAATATGGCTCTAGACTTCTAGCAACGCCACAACATCAATTAATCATGACCCAATTGATTTTTGTTTCCAAGTAAAAGATACAAATGCATATTTTGTTTTCATCCATACCTAGAATTGGTAAAAATAATAATATTAGAAGTACTCAATTTAAGCATTTTCATTACATTTTCTTTTATGAGGAAATTTGTTCTCTTTCCAAATTGGTAGCATTCTTGTAATAGAGACTTGGAAATGAATTTAATTGACTATCAACAATTTAGAATAAGCATCTGAATGAAAAAAACGTGAAAAATAGTTCGGACAAAATTTCACCCCTTTTTGGGCATGTTAAAACTGCTTCGGATGAGAACTGTTTCAAGCTCCTCATATTGCTAGTGTCACTCTGGATTGGAGCCAGCAAATCGCATACAACCAATAACTTTGGTTCACTCCGTATTTATCTTTAAAGATTCGTTGAATATACAAAAGTGAAATGCCGATAGATAGATCTTTGTAATGTTGATATTTTAGTACCCTTTAGAAAAACTAATTAGTAGTATCTTTTTATATTAATATACGACTAAAACATGAAATTACAAAGTTTGTACACAGATTTTTAAGTTTTGGAATTTTCGGGAAACCTATTATGATTCATATTTTTGAAGTTTTACATTTTTCAAAACTAAACTTATTATGTTCGCACGCGTGTTGTATTTTGTAGGGATAATTCATAAAATCCTCATCGACCTATGACCATATTACCAACTATATACTTTTTCATTCAGGGATCGTTT